>PVIH01004675.1:8366-20838 GCA_004025045.1 Sigmodon hispidus | reverse complement strand
TAGCTGCCATGTGGATGCTGAGAATTGAACTCAGGTCCTCCAGAAGAACAGTCAGTATTCTTAACCACTGAGCCATTGGTAATTTACTAAAACAGTTAAGTTTAAAAATGCAGATTAGAAAAACTAATAAATGTTTCTCCTTCTGCTTATATTTTTAATACACATATATTTTTATAAAATATTTGAGTCTTCAAACAAATATATTTGAAACTAAGGCAAAAAGAATTTGACCATCATCAAAGATACTTTCTAACAACTCTACATACACTATGGCATTTAAAATAGTTATAGTGTTTAGTTTTTCCTTTCTAAAGTGTTATATAAGTATATGCACATATATGTAAAGAGACTACTCACAGATTATGGCACTTTGAGGTGTTCTGACTCTCTCCCTGATTATGTCATTGAGTAGTTAATATTCAGAAAGGAAAAGCCCACTAAATATTAGTCTGATGTAATTAAGGGGTCAAAGGAACACATTAATATGATGAAAGACAATAAAGAGCAAGACTACTCTTTAGCTAACATTGATAGCTGCTAACAGCATGCCCTTCACAGACTATGAAGGTGAAATGGTCACAGTCACCTGCTGTGACTTTGGCATAACTTCATCTTCTGTCAATCCTGCAATATCCAAAGGACACTTACTAGCATTCTTTGAGCCACCTCAAAGAGAAGTGTGTTTCAAATATAGCACTTAAGGTTTAAAACATTAATTTATTACTCTCCACATCTTTGATAAACAATGACTAGGGAAAATCTGGCATAATATAGACTCAAAAGTACTTTTTAAAAATATTTATTTATTTTTTTTAAATATTTATTTATTATGTATACAGTATACAGAAGAGGGCACCAGATGTCATCATAGATGGTTGTGAGCCACCATGTGGTTGCTGGGAATTGAACTCAGAACCTCTGGAAGAACAGTCAGTGCTCTTAACCTCTGAGCCATCTCTCCAGCCCCCTATTTATTTTTTATGTATACCATATACAGAAGAGGGTACCAGATGTCATTATAGATGGTTGTGAGCCACCATGTGAATGCTGGTAATTGAACTCAGGACAAAGTCAATGCTCTCAACTCTAAGCCATCTCTCCAGCCCCAGAAGTACTTCATTTTAATGTAGACTAAGGAATCTAATAGAAACACCTTCACTTGATAATCCATAGTAAAATGGCTATTTTTTATTTTAAGCATCTGAAATATTCTTAATATCCAAGAAGTAACAGATACAAAATATTTTACTGATAAAATCACCAGCCAACCAAAATTTTAGAAACTACCTCCACTAGATGGTGTTCATTACATCTTTTAAAAAATTTATTTCCAACCAGGTGGTGGTGGTTCTTGCCTTTAATTCCAGTGCTCAAGATGCAGAGGCAGGCATATCTCTGTGAGTTTAAGAATAGCCTGGTCTACAGTTAGTTCCAGGACAGCTAGGGCTGTTACAAAGAGAAACTCTGTCTCAAAAAACAAACAACAACAACAACAAAAAAGAAATTAATTTATTTCCTTTAGTTTCTTAATTCTGAACCAAACTCCAACAAATGTAGCTCTCCTGAAAATGATCTAAGGAATGTAATGCATCTACTTCAACTTTTATTCAAAGGGTTCACAATTTACATTAGAATTTCATCAATTCAATAAGGATTGTACAAAAAGAAGAAAAAGAAGTGGGACAATTCCTCCTGAAGAGTTAGCAAATGTAAATGTATATTTAAAGAACTGATAGAAAAGGTAGGAAAGAATGAGAAGCATGAGAATCTCATTCATGACAATAAGCAACCACAGTACCTAGAATCAGGCCCATCATTGAATTTACATTGTTAGCTCTCATGTCAGAAATGACACATAAAGTAATCTTAACTCCTGTCTCTCAAGAGAGACCTACAAAAACTAATACATCTTCTCATGGAATGAAAATGACTAATGACATTCACATCATGTACTTTATGTTGTGGGCACTATTCTAAGTGCTTTACTTATATTAATCCTTCTTAATGTGGAGAGGTGGTACATCAATTCCCTACATTAAAAAAAAAAAAAAAAAAAAAAAAATGAAGCCCAAAAGTCTTTTTTAAAATTTTCTTAGTAACCTGGGTGATGGTGGCTTACACTTTTAATCCCAGCACTCAAGAGGCAGAAGCAGGAAGATCTCTGTGAGTTCAAGGCCTGCCTGGTCTACAAAACAAGTAATTCTCAAAACATCCAGGGCTACATAAAGAATCCCTGTCTCAAAAAACAAAAGCAAACAAACTTTCTTAGGAGATCAAGTGTTAAAGCCAGGGATCAAATCTAACTAAACTTGATCAATCCTATCTAGAAGAGCCCATGTTCTTAATGACTTCACTGATGTGCAAATATCTAAAATCACTTCCTATATGGCAGTACATGGGACTTGGTGGAAAATGAGTATGAATATGTTTCTGTACTTTTCTTCAGATGCACATGCCCTTAACTGTCCAACTAACAAAAGGACACAGGGTCACTACAGCTGATCCAGTGGTTTTAAAGAGAACTAAAAGACTGCACAAATAAAACTATTCACTCAAGGTCACAGAATTGTGCAGAAAAACCAAGAGCAAGACCAAAATTTCAATCCCTAAACTTCTAAACCAAAGTTCTCTTTAAACCATACTCCCTCATCGTAATTCCCCCACCAACTCAAAGCCATATTCCTACTCAAATAAATGAAGAATAAAATAACACTTCTCTGCTTTTAGAGTTGTATGTCTTTTTAAATAAAGAATTAAGTGTTCCAGGAGGCCATTCCAAGTAGCTTCTCTGTGCTCTGGGTCCAGAAATACAGTTCAAATAGGACTCTGGAGTCTAACTGTCAAACTACTCTAAACTCAGAGTAGGGGCAAATCACAAAGTATATGTGATACTGTGTAAATTCTTAAATTTTGCTGCCGTAGTTACTCCATATGGAATAACAAAAATGAGTCACCTACATTCTTTAAAGTAGTAAAAACTGTTACATAGATTAAATGGAACAATATTCGTAAAGTGCTAGAATGTAGTGTGCATATAATAAATGCTAGAAAATTACATAATATTATCAAACAGCCAAAATCTGGACAAGCTTAATTTTATTTAAAAACCATTTATGAATAAAGAATTACTTTGGAAACTCACTGTACTGAAAGAAAATATTTCTCTTGTACAAAAGCTTATCTTCTCTAGACTCAAAAATTCTGATTCTTTTTTTCTTTCCTGAGAACTAATTTTAATCCTTCATTCTTCCTTTAAAAGATATTTCCTGTGTACTTGTTTCCAGCCAATATTTTTTATTCTTTATTTGTGAACTGCCAAATAAAATCTAAGTTATTTTCAAAGACTAAGAGTTCTCAAGATTTATTTACCTGTAGATACTGAGAAAGTTGGAATAGTTCCTGAGAGTACATACTTGGAGTGTTAGCAGCAACCTAGAAATGAAATAACACAATATCAATAATCACAGGAAACATTACATTAAAAAAGCCATTAAGAGCCAACTTAAGATGGCTCAGCAGGTAAAGCTCCTCCTGGCAAGCCTGACAACTTCAGTTTACTCGTGGCTTTTGGTCATGGTGTTTATCACAGCAACAATAACACTAACCAGGACAATCCCAAATACCCACGTGGTAAAGAGAGGAAACCGACTCCTGCAGACTGTCCTCTCATCTCCACATGCACACAAAATAAAAACGAAACTGAAGGATTAAAAATAAACCAATTCCAGGAAATGTCTATTTTCTTAAATATGCAGATAAAATGTTAATTGATCTACTCTTAGTTCTCAATTACTGTGTAAGTTAGTTTTCAAAGTATTTCTGCTACATGTCTGGAATGCACAGACAGCAGCATTACACTGATTGTAACAGATTTATAAACAAAATGACGCAAAACATTACTTGTGAAATTTTCCTTTATAAGTCAAATCACAAACTTAAAGCACAAAGGTACCAAGCCTTTTCATAATTGAGAAATAACTCCTTTTGTAATATATTGTACTCACAGTCATTATGCTTTTTAAAATTCATCACTAATTACTTCATTAATATGTCAACAAGTCACAATTCACTTAAGAAATAACAACCTTCAAAATGTTGCTTGGAAGTATGTGTCAAGACAGAATAACATGAAATCTCACACTCTTTACTTACTGAAAAACAAAACTAAAATAAAAAAGATTCTAACATTTTGTCCAATAGCCAGAGATAATGAAAAATTTTATTATTGTATGTAAATAGAAGACCATCATGTTCAAAAACTACAAGTCAGCCTAACTGCTCAGAACTCAAAAGTATCAGAATTCACTTCAGTGAGGGCTTTTCAGGATTATCATATACAGAACCATGTCACTAAAAAAGAAAATAAAGGACACAATAAGTTCCGGTAATATTTACCCATATCCTGAACACTAATAAGCTCTGTAAGTGTGCATGCTTATTTATCTTTTTTTCATTGTATGAAATGGGGTCTTGTTACACAGCCCTTTCTAGCCTAGTACTATGCACCCCAATGGCTTTGAACTCACAGCTACCATCTAATCACAGCCTCCCAAGCACTAGAAATACAGTTATACATGTCTATACTCTGTTGATTTATTAATAATGTTAAAGAATCACTTCTTGACAAGCTCAGAAAATGCGTTTTTTAGTATTCAGACTAAAAGAATTGATTTTTCTTTTAAATATCTAACTCAACAAAATCATTATTTCTAAAAGAGTCCTTGGTATCAGAGAGGTTGATAATAAATTACTTTTATTTCTAAAACAAAAAATCTAAGAAACAACTCCAATTTAAAGTAGGTAACCATTGTTAACCTAAACTATAGAAGAAATGTAAAATGTTCTCACAGGCAGAACTGTACTTCTGAATAAAAAGTAACAGTTAACATAACTTACCTCTGCCTAGGCATAGAGCCAGGTACATTTACTGTAATTTACCTGGGCTACAAAACCTTTTTCTGAAGAAATATACATTCCAAATTCTCCACACAGTGAAGGTTATATTAACTACATAGCCATATGAATATTTTATTACAAAAACAGAAGTTTTTGAGTAAAACATATTAAATAAAAACACTTCAATGAAATAGTATTTCAGAGTTTGGAAAACAACCACTAACTACTTACTTTGTCAACAGGACTCGGTAATGGAGCATGAATGACACTGAAAAGTAAAATTTAGAATTTTTATCTAATTTCCTGAAAACAGAGGAAATGATACTAGAGCACCAGAATATTTTGTCATAAAATTCATGCATTTGCTCTCATATAATTAAAAGAATATAAATTATCTTTCAGCTATTCATAAACATATGGACTTCTTTAAAAACAAACTAATACATAAATCTACTTTTTACTCATTATTTTTCTTAAAACAAATTTCAGTTCCAAAATGTATTTAACATCTTTTGAGGACCCACTATTTACTGGATGCTGTGATGACTTTCAACACATTAAAGTACCTTTTAAATTATGCAGTTTATTTGTACCATAAAAGTTATCAAAAGTAAATAAATACTCCTGTATAAAATCTTTAGTAAGTAAAAGTTCAGTTGGAAAGAAAGGTTCTATTTGGAAAGTTGCTCTTGTGAAGAACAACTTTAGCTGTCAAACAGTGACATCCTCCTATTCTTCACCTGGCCATCCTGGAAGTAAAACAAAGTTTCCATGTTCATATGAAACTGAAAGAAGTATAGCAAACACAACAGGTCATGACTGACACTACTTTCCTTTGGAGCTTAGTATAAAACTCTTGACAGAAAAGCAGCAGCAGTTAGGCATACAGGCTCAGAAAGTATACCAACTAGACCAAATTGGCTCTACTTACCAGCTAAAAAAAGGCAAAGTAACTAATCAAGACAGGCCTCATGCTCCTCACCATAAAGTGGCCCTATAGCCTTCTTTTAAGTATTAAATGTGTTGACATAAACAAGTAGCTTAAAACAATGCCTTGGAATAGTAACCAACCAATTACTATTTTCTACTCCCATGAGAAATGTACATATGAGGAAGCCAGAGTGCCTATTTTACAAAGCCCTATGAGTTACTCTGTGTGTGTGTGTGTGTGTGTGTGTGTGTGTGTGTGTGTGTGTGTGTCCTGAAAGCAAGTACAGGAAGTAAAGCAAGTCTGCCTATGTCCCCTAGCCTTCACATCTTAGAACACAATCTAGTGACAACCAGATGAAAGTCTGAATGGGTAAAGTTCCCAGACTCAATTAGCAAAGCTTGTATAATTGCTAAGAAACTGACATGGTATGGCATATGAAGTGGAAGGCTAAGTATCAGTACCCATTTTCTGCACACCAGGACATCTTGCACAGACTTCAATGAGCGTGTAGGAATCTTTACTGCATTTATTTGATTACATACATGTCTGTGTCTCAGGAATTATGATCAACTCACCTCTACATCTATCCACAGAGCCTACTCTCAAGGTCGTAACAAACTTGATGTCTAGGGAAGGTTTGAAAGTTTATTGAAGTTTTTGAAAGAATAACTACAGTTATTCTTTTTTGCTCTATAAAACTAAAATGGATGTTTTAAACGTAAGCTAATTATTCTTGATTGTACAGGCAATATAGATGGGATATGGGAAAGTTGTAAAGTATAAGAAAACTGAAATTACTCAGTCCTAGCACCCAGAGATAACTATTTTTGTATATATTTCTTTTTTTCTATCAGTATATATATGGCCATTAACTAAAAAACCCTAAATGGAAACAAACAGAGCTCTTAAAATCTGTTTTTTAGTGACTCTAGAAGAAATTCTTCTGTCCTCATAAAATCTGGTTAGCAAACAGCTTTAAAAAATAAATAAATAACATTATGAAAATATATTTGCTTTTTATAACACTATATTGGACATAGGTGTATTTTGCTTGAATTGTTGAAAAACATATATATATGTATGTATAACACATATATAAATATGTATAACAAGGCAATGTTAGAAAGTAAAAACTGTTACTGAGTGTTGGAACTGTAAAGTTATAGGCAACTTCTATTTCTGTTGTTAGAAAATTATAAAATAAGACAAGAACTAAGAAACAATCAGAACTACCTATTGAAGATCTTAAAAATCCTATACATTATTTACACAACAGACTTGGCATTCTTGATATATTCAGCCAATTAAACTGCCAGTTAAAATTAGATTACAATAATAGCAGTCAATCTCAAATTTATTATCTGATAGGTACTATGCTAAGTTCTTTAAATATACAACTATAGGGGGGCTGGAGAGATGGCTCAGCGGTTAAGAGCACCGTCTGTTCTTCCAGAGGACCCGGGTTCGATTCCCAGCACCCACATGGCAGCTAACAACTGTCTGTAGTTCCAGTTCCTGGCAAACACCAAGGCAAATAAATAAATAATAAATAAATAAAGTTAAAAAAAAAAAACCTGGAATGCCTTGTTACCTTTAAAAAATATATATATACAACTATAGGTAAGCCTCATAAAATTCACAATCAGCAAAAAATATGATTTATTTTTATGTTTCAAATGAAAAAAGACAGACCTGAAAAGCCAGGACAGGTGGAATGAAGCTTTCTCTATCTCCCTTAAAGTCTATTCAGATATTCACCCAGCTTTAAAGAACTATTTAGTCTAAACTGTCTTCTAAACTAGAACCAAACTTTAATATTTAATAACCCTTTAAAAGCAGGGGCTAGGAAAATTCTTCAGTAGGTATATTCCCTGCTATATCAGCCTGAGGACCTGAATTCAATACCCAGAGCCTTGTTTAAAAAAAAAAAAAAAAATAGGAGCTATCACATGCAGGTAACCTCAGCAGTGACAGTTTGAAGACAGGACCTTGAGGTTCACTGGCCAAGTGAACAGTCTTGCTGAATCAGCAAGCCTATTCCAATAACAAGGGACACACTCCTGAGGATTGACACCTGAGATTGTCCTCTGCACAACATGCAGGCAATATACATGCATACAACAAACATTCACACACATAGGCACTTAGAAAATGAGAGAAATATTAAAGGGATTTGGAAAAAATAAGGGAATTTATTGAAAAGTCTTCAAAATTTTTACATATGGCTGGAGAGCATGGAGAACATTTTTCAGGCACGAGGGCCTAAGCTTGATTACCCAGAACACATGTAAAGCCAGGAAGGGTAGTGCATGTCTGAAACTTCAATGCTCCTTCAGCAATTTGGGAAGTAGAGACTGAAGAATCCTTCAGCTCGGAGGACAGCTAGCCCAGGCACATGGTGATAAACACAAAACCCTGCCTCAAACAAGCTGGAAAGCAAGCACCAACACCAAGGTTATCCTCTGACCTCCACATGTGCCACGGCACACATGCACACGAACACACACACACAAAGATAAGAAAACCCACATCATATTCTGCGAGATGAAATCTAGGAACACAGAACACTTATATGACTGCTCAAACCTTTTAACACTATCAAAAAATGATCTCATATCAACTGTAAACACCAGTCTTTAAAAGCTGTATGTCACTAGTGAATTGAGCAGTTATTGTATAACTGAAAACTCAATTCCTGACCCATAAAGCCTTTGTTATGTTGAAGTTCTTGAAGTTTACCGCAATTTTAATGAACTACAACTACATTTTAATAAACAGTAATTAAAATAGATGGTATTCTAAATTTCAGCTGTTTTACAATTTCAGCTTTGCATCATCTAGCCATAAAACTAGAGGAAAAAAGCTATGATGGGGGGGCTGGAGAGATGGCTCAGCAGTTAAAGAGCACTGGCTGTTCTTCCAGAGGACCTGAGTTCGATTCCCAGCATACACATGGCAGCTAACAACTGTCTGTAATTGCAGGATCTAACATCCTTACACAGTTATACATGCCAGCAAAACACCAATTCTCATAAAATAAAAAAATATAAAAAAGCTACTCTCTTAAAAAAAAAAAAGCTATGATAGGTCCTAAAGCATAAAATATGTAATTCTAATGGCAGACAGGAAAGCTGCTTTATCTTTCTCTCTTCCCTACTCAAAATTCAGCTTTTCCTTCAACTGTAGGTATTTTAGTATAATTAAAACAATGCAAACCACCAGTAAAAAGTAGACTCTAACAACAGGAAGCTCCTTTGAAGCAAGAAAACAAATATTTAATATAATCAAAGCCTTTTCTAAATAAAAACAAATAGGTATTACTATTTAAATACTGCCCTCTGTTTTCCATTCTTCACAATGATAATCTATAAAAAGCACAGGATGTATTTAAGTTTACATCGTAGACTTAAGACTTCATGACAGGACTTGACATTGCTTCATATAAAACATAAAATACAACTTTGGGGCATATTCTTTTAACTCCCATAAAAAAAATTACTAACTATATTGGCATCTTCCAAATACTAAAAGAATATAACATTAACTCCACAGGCAATCACAGTCTAAAAAGCTCTACATTAAATATATATCAAAAGGAACACAGTTACCATTCTCCAGTACCTAAAATATCCTTAAGTATTGGGAAAAAAAAAAAAAACCTAAGTATCTATTCAAATATACACTGTGAAAGTTAAATTTGGAAATAAAACAAACCTTTACCTCTAATGCATTATCATTTATTAGATTTTTACATAATATAAAAAAGTAGTTAAAACTGAAGTATATAATATGCTAAAATGTACTATATCAATTTTCTAATATATTACAATAATCTTGTAGTATTAATGGCATATCATCACTACAAATATTACCAACTAAGATAATTAATCCAAAACTTCACAGCACTAAATTATACTCACTCTGAGCGGAGCCGGGCTTCCATACCATCTGGTAGAAAAAGTTTTATTGTGGAAACAATACACCCATGGGTAACTGGTTAAAACAAATAAAATAATTGTTTAAAAATATGAAGCTTGGTGGGTCTCATATCTAAACTTGTATTTCATTCTTTAAAAATAATAACTTCTAGGAAAGTAAATAAATTTAGTGGTTTAATAACAGTATCTACTACCTTTGAAAAACTTCCAGTCCCTTAACAGACAATGAAAAGTCAACTGTCCAGTATGCAGAAATAATAAGCATAGAAAGGGATAAAACAGTTTTGTCTCAGTTTGCTGACATCACACCTAGTCTACGCCCTTTAAAAAGTAGTCCTTATTCCCAATTCTCCTCTCTCCAGTCTGTCTCCCAACCATACCTCCTAAGACTTTAACGTCCTTTCAGAGCAGTTTAGAACATGTTAATCATCCCCCCAACCCATGGTATGGGCAAGAACATCAAGACTGCTGACAAGTGAGGGTACCTCTCTGACCCCTCCTGTGTACAGTTGCTATGACTCACACAGGAGGCTCTCCAGGACAGCTTTACAGGGATGTTGTTCATCCATCCCCAATACCTTTTGATAAACCCTTAACAGTCTCTCTATATACATCTCCTAAGATTCTTCTCACTATTTCTCCTACTGATGGTTTTGAGAAACAAATCTCCCACATCCAGGAACTGTACAGGTCACTGTGTCTTACATACAAAAAAAATAAATAAATAATGCTTCCAAATTTAAAGATTGACAGTTTTTATTTTTCTGTTCTTATAATACTGCATCACTGATGGTTCAATAAATTTGTTAATTAAACTGACTTAAAGCTGATGTAGTTAGACAAAAACACTGTATGATAATCTTAAGAGTAGTGCTTACTGTGGCTGTTTACATCTGTCAAAGCTCACTGAGTCTTACAAGCAAAATTGGTATATATTTATTTATACTTCAATAAAAGTATTTTAACAATAATTATTGCTTTAGGTATATAACATGTTGACCAATTACAATCATGGTATTAGATGGTCATACTACATAATATAGCTGTCACTGTATATTAAATGTGTCTGGAAATGCATATTAAATTTAAAAAATTTAGCAAGTTGGTCAATTTTATTTTTATTAACTAATTATATTTAAAAAGTGCTAACATACACAAAGAACTACCTACTGGACAGTCTCCTCAGTTTTGCCCGAAATAGCCATCATTGCCATGAATCATTTGGCTTCTTCTTTCCTTCCTGGCCACATCCTCTAGGCTGTTGACACCAGAGTCTCTTATTCATAGGCACCAAATGTTATTTTTTTCTTCCAGTATCACCCCTCAAGAACTCTACATCAGTTCCTGTCTCCAGTTTCCTGCCTTGATTTCTTTCTCTGCATGATGACTACAAGTGGTTAGCTGGAATAAATCCTTCCTCACCTTGCTTTGGTCATGGTGTTTTATCACAACAATAGAAGCCCTAAGACAAGCAGTAAGTTCTCTAACCACTGAACTATCTCTCTAGGCCCCAGTGCCGGTATTCTCAGCTGGAGGAAAATTTCATCCAGCTCCAGAGTGGGAGGTTCCTTTCCCTCCCAGGCTGTTTTAGTTTTCCCTCCAGCCCTGACTCACTCTCATGACCTCCGGACTTTTGGCTCATCTCTCTCTTCCCTTAGAATCACCTTCCATCCTCAGATCTTTATCCCAAAATCTCTTATCTCACACTTTACCCTCCAACTTTCTTCTCCTAGAACCACTCTGCTTAGTCTTTAAACTATTGGTGCCAACTGTGCCCCCTCCCTCAAAACTACATCTCATCTTTTGACTCTTACCTCTTTCTTCTAATCCTAACTGTTGATACAAAGGGGCCAAATAAAAGCAACATGTTCCCCTATTGTAGCAATCAGATCTTCAGTGCTTAGAGCCTGACTTAGTGATTTGTGATGGATGTCATTACACAATTAGCACCTAACTCGTGTCCCCTAACATTTCATCTCAAATAGCTGGTCTCAGGGAAGGCAGGTGGTATTATAAAATTTATGACTTCAACTCCTATAAGTACCACTAATTAAATGCATAAGTTGTCAAAAAAAAAAAAAAAAAGATATGGAAGTGGTAAAAGTACCACTGCAGTACCAGAGCCAAGGTATAATATATCACTTCAGAAATTTAATTTTATTGGTCAGCAAAGTTAAAGTTCTGCAAACGGACTGACACATAAATCAATAAAGTGAACCAAGGGCTAATATTGCCTAGGCAGAAAATTCTATGTGTGACTACATACAGTCAACCTTTCTATGAAAAGACTTCATATCAACTAGATACACAGGCATAGAGAACTTAGTAATCTCTTGAATTTGGAACAGGCAAGTGTTTAAAGCAATGTGATAGAGATGTTTTAATGCTTGTACTAATCAACTCAGTACAATAGAATTTCCCCAAATAGTGTTAAAAAGTGTTAACCAAAGAAGAATTGGGCAGTGGTGGTGCACACCTTTGATCCCAGAACTCAGAAAGCAGAGGCAGGTGGGGATCTCTGAGAGTTGGAGGGCAGCCTGGTCTACACAAAGTGTTCCAGGAAAGCCAGGGCTACACAGAGAAACCCTGTCTCAAAACAACAACAACCAAAAAAAAAAAAAAAAAAAAAAAAAAAAAAAAAAAAAAAAAAAAAAAAAAAAAAAAAAAAAAAAAAAAAAAAAAAAAAAAAAAAAAAAAAAAAAAAAAA
>PVIH01004674.1:0-135900 GCA_004025045.1 Sigmodon hispidus | reverse complement strand
TGGGCAGTGGGCACTCACTGCGGGAGAGAGGGGTGTGCAGTGGTCACTCACTGCAGGAGAGAGGTCTGTGCAGTGGTCACTGCAGGAGAGATGGGTGTGCAGTGGGCACTCACTGCCAGAGAGAGGGCTGTGCAGTGGTCACTGCAGGAAAGAGGGGTGTGCAGTGGGCAATCACTGTGGGAGGGAGGGGTGTACAGTGGGCACTCACTGGACAGTGGCTCAAAGGCTGCAGAGGTTAAAACTATAGCTAGCACCCAGGAAGGTGTGAAGAGACATTTAGCAATCCCTTGAGAATGCACTAGCTACAAAACCCAGAGTGCAGAAGCATAGACTCCATCACAGCCCCAGGACCACCGTTAAAGTGTTGGAAGAGAGTATCTGGCCCAACTAAGGTCCAGTGACCCTCAGCAGCTTTTCTACGGCAGCTACTCAGTAGAGGCTGTCCCCACTGCCAGCGAGGCCTGCCTCCCTTAGACATCCAATTAGATTTGCAAGCACACCCCCTTATCTAATGAACTGGTCTCTTCTTTAGCCCTGAAGGAAATGCAGGGCGTTCCAAGTAGGTTTATTTATTTTTTAATTGTAAGAAATAGAGTCATCAGTGTTGAGTCAGAGAGACCAAGAAGAATTTCTGTAATTACTTTCTGAAGCATAATGGGAAACAGAAACTTTCTGGAAATGCAAGATCAGAAATCTCCCAATGGCCAGGCCTCACAAATACCAACACAAATGACGCTGGGAAGACACAGCCCAGCATGGATGTGCATAGAG
Source organism: Sigmodon hispidus (assembly GCA_004025045.1). NCBI lineage: Eukaryota > Metazoa > Chordata > Mammalia > Rodentia > Cricetidae > Sigmodon > Sigmodon hispidus. The sequence goes on along the minus strand of PVIH01004674.1, from coordinate 135,129 downwards.
CCACCAACAGCCTACCCCACTGCCACATGCTGTCACACCAAACACTACTGCAAATGAAATATTAAAAAAATGTTAATTTTAAGTAGAAATAAACATTATTCACAAGCTTATATGTTTTATTGGCCTTAGAAAAACATTTTGCAATAGCACATGACAGCTCACAGAGACCTGCAGGACTTGTTAAAACAGAACTGTGAATGGATTTCCTCATACAGAAAAACTGAGTCGGCTATGTTATCTGATGCTGCAAAACTAGGAAGGAACAGCAGACTACCTGTGCAGAAGCCTGGGGGAGAGTGGGCCACACGGTGGTGATTGCTGGGACAAGCTGGCAATAACTGTAAAATAAACAAAGAGAACTAGATGCTCATGTTGAGCAAAACATAAAATTAAATTCCAGTTGGATGGTGACGTATTTAAAAGTGAGAAGTAATGCACTTCTGTTTTTTTATGTTAGGAGAAAACCAACATCTTTACATGACACAAAACCAGGTAAGCATCATCTAAGCAGAAATTATGAATGAAACAAAAGAAGAGTGCTGGAGTTGAATGCCTGAAACAGTAATTGACTGCAAAACCTCAGAAATAACAAATAATACACTTGAATAATATTTATAATCCACTTGATAAATAAATTGTAGTTTTCTTAGTATGTAAAGTGCATTATAAATGAAAAAGATACTTTTCAACAGAAAATTGATCAAAGTTATAAAGAAATAGCTCAAAGTGAAGGAAAAAAGATTATTAAGAATATAAATGAAAAAGTTTAATATTAATAGTAATTAAAATATATTAAAATAGGATTTTTCTCTCTATTCATTCAGGAGTGATTTTTAATTGAATTATCAGTATAGCTGACAAAAATGTAGTAGGCTTAGACACTCTCTTGTCTTAGTGGCAGAATAATTTATGAATATATAATCAAAAGGATTAGAACATGGTGTCCTGGCCTTTGTTAACTCCCCAGGGGAGGCCTTATCCTCTTTTAGGAGTGGATGGGGAGGTGGGGTGGGTGGAAGCTGGGGGGGAAAGGAATTGTGGTTTGTATGTTAAAAAAACTTTTAAATAAAAATAAAGTTTAAAAAGAGATTAAAAGAGTATGGCCTCACCTTTAATAGTTATTCATTTTGTATAACTTACCATAAGGAAGTGACCATAAACCTCCACTGGAATGCACTAGTTTAAGGCATGATAATAATAAGGAATGTCTATGATTATACTAAAAACAGTGTGAAAATTGTGTATTTCCTGGGATGACAAGTATAACAAAAAGAAATTTAATTTGGTCTGCAACAATGGCTCAGTAGCTAGGAGCACTGGCTTTTTGCAGAGGACCTGAATCTGGTTCCCACATTCACATGGTGGTGGCTTAGAACACTAACAACCTCAGTAGATCCAAAGTCCTCTGCTGGGCTCCATAGGTACCAGGTATGGTACACATATTTACATGAAGGCAAAACACTTACATAAATAAATAAATAAATAAAAACCTTTAAAAACCTAATGAAATCAATTAAATTATATATTCGTGTGTTTTGAAAACACAACAGAATACTAATAATGGCTACTTCTATACTGTAGGATTTGGAATGATTGCTTTTAAATATATATATAATATGAGATTAGGCTTGTCAGGGAGGTATGGCCGTAGACCTGAACAACACCCTCTAAATCAACTGAGCGAGGTTCGTGTGAGCTCACAAAAGCTGAAGCAGCAAACACAGGTCTTCATGAGCCTGCACCAGGTCCTCTGCGTGTATATATATTTATAGCTTTCAGTTTAGTATTTTCATGGGACTCCTGAGCGTGTGAACAAGGGGGTCTTTCAACTTTTATGCCTTCTCTTAGGCACTTTCATTCTGTTGGTTTTCCTTGCCAAACTTTGGTGTGGTGGGTTTTTGTTTTAGCTTATATTTTATTGTGTCATGTTTGGGCGTTATCTCTTAGAAGCCTGTCATTTTCTAGTGAGAGACAGAAAGGGAGTGGATCTGGGTGGGAGGGGAGGTGGGGAGGAACTTGGAGGGCAACTGTAATAGGGATATATTGTACGAGAAAATAATCTATTGTCAATAAATGGAAAAATTATACACACGCACATATATAATCTTGAGCCGGCGAGATGGGTCAGTGTTTGCCACAAAAGGAAGAAATTGACTCTAAATAGTTGTTCTCTGAGTTATATACATCTCCTCTCTCTCTCTCTCTCTCTCTCTCTCTCTCTCTCTCTCTCTTTCCTCCCTCCTTCTATCTCTTTCTCCCTCCCTCTCTCTCTCTTGCTCTCTCTCACACACTAATAATAAATAAATAAATAAATAAATAAAACTGATATATACATTATCTTGAGCCAAGTGTAGTAGCCCTTGGGAGGCTAAGGCAGGACGATCATGAGGCTAACCTGAGCTACACAGAAAGTTTGAGGCCAGCCTGAGCAACATGGTATATAATTTTTTTGTGTGCCTGTTTCTCCTTTGGTTCTGTAGCTTCTTCACCAATGCAAACATTTTCCTTTTGTGGTTACGAGATGTGTTACTGTGAGAAGGGCACATTTGACAGTCCTTTCCTGCAAACAGAGAACAGATAACAGGTATGGAAGTGGAAATGACCTGGAAGAATTTCAGTTCAAATCCCCATTAGACTCACCGGGTGCTAACTCAGGGCTTCAATTGATAATATAGTTAATTATACACCATGGTTGCTCTTTCCCTTTAAGTATATGAGAGAAATGAGTGGCTATTTCAGGGTTCTAATCTCTTGTCAACAATATACTGGCCATGCTTTTTCTAAATTGCCTAACAAGCCTATGTGTCATCAGGGTTAGCTCTGTGGTATGCCTGCAAACCTCCACTAGGAAGAAGCAATGACCTAGGACCCTGGGACTGCGCTCTGAAACGCACTGCTATACCTAGACAGAGCCCAAGTGTATGGTGTAAGTGTACCCTTACTTGGAAGTCATCTAAATAATGGGGCAGGCTGGGTAAGAACCAAGGTATATTGGTGTGTAGCCATCTGAAGGAGGTAGCCACCTCAGCTTGTATTTGCAAATATGTATCATCCTATATGCTTTGTCAGGAGAGACAAAAAAGTTTTTTGCATGAAATCTCATTTTTAAAATAGATTTTTTTTATTGGAAATATATGGATGTTTTGCCTGCATGTATTTCTAGGTATCACATGAATGCAGTGCCTGTGATGGACAGAAGAGGTCACTGGATACTCAGAGATAGAAGGTTGCAAACCACCCTCCCATGTGGGTGCTGGGAACTAAATCTGGGTTCTCTGTAACAGCAGCAGGTGCTGGCAACAGATGAGTCAGCTCTCTTCTCATCTTTAACACTAGATAGCCGCTCAAGAGTCTACAGGTTAGTGAGAGCTCATGGGACGCAGGCATTCATAACTATAACCTCCACTGTATACAACTCTTTTGAATCCAGGCACATCATAAATTTATCATAATTTTAGTGGGAAGAGGGGCAGAGTTATGTGTTCCCAAAGTTTGGGTCACCATATTTCAAAAAACATAAACATTCTCTGGTGTTAAGACTATGGTTTCTTAAAACTCTCAACTAACTCTCTCTCTCTCTCTCTCTCTCTCTCTCTCTCTCTCTCTCTCTTTCTCTTTCTCTCTTTCTCTCTCTCTCCAATCCTTGCTCCCTCTACCTCTTTCTTTTTTTATCCTCTCCTCCCTCTCTCTCCACATACATGAAGAGAGTCAAGATATAGCAGGACTCTGCAGCTAGATTTGAAAGAGGGAATGCAACCACTGATTCCATGGACTAGAAAGTGTTCATGTAAATTCTTCCTGCTCTCTGTTCCAGTGAGTGGTGACCTCATTTGCAGAGAGGCTGACAAGACAGGATGTCACCTTATAAGTCACTATCAAGGAAAAATAACTGAAGTTCAAAGTAGCCATCAAACTCAGCCCCTACCCTACCCATGGGTCACCTTCCCAATATTGACAGGTAGACTAAGCCTTCAATACCAAACACTTTGTGTGATTCCAAATGTCCTCCAGACAAGATCTGAACACTATGGGAGTAGAGCTTAATGGACTGGGTGGAATATCATTGAAGATGGCCAAAACACTTCAAAACAAAGCTTTTGAAGGGTGCTGGGGCCAACATTCTCTTTACTACTTGGACTGGTTGTTATCTCTCTCAGATTTTAAGTAGAAGAAAAACCCTCAAAAACTTAACCTGTGTGTATGTATATGTGTATGTTTGTGTCTCTGTGTGTATGTCTCTATCTCTGTATGTGTCTCTTGTTGTGTGTTTGTGTGTTTGTATGTATACTCATACATGGGCTTATGCAGGTCAGTTGCTTTTCACCATAGTCTTAAAAATGTTTTATTCTTTGCTTACAACACACATGTGCCCGTGTGCATACAGGTGCTTACAACTGCTAGTAGAGGCCCCTGGATGCCCTAGAGCTGGAGATACAGACATTTGTGAACTGTCTGATTCAGACACACGGGCAGGCACACACACACACACACACACACACACACACACACACACACACACACGCACGCACGCACCCGCGCTCGCACACACACCCTATTTTTGGAATGGTTCTCTCATTGGACCTGGAGTTCACTGATTGCTTAGACAGTCTCATCCAAATGCTGGGATCCCAGGTTGTTGTAGTGCTTAGCTATTTAGATGTGTGGGGGGAGGGGAGAGAAGGGTGGGGATCCAAACCCAATTTCTCCTGTCTGCACAGCAAGGACTCCATGTGCAGAGGCATCTCCCTAACTCCTAAACCGTGTTCTGATTAGAGCTAGAATTTTTCCAGCACCTTCTTGAATCACAGAAGACAACTAACTGTAAACACGGCCTTCATTCATCAAGGTTTTCTGTGTGCTATGCCCAGTGCTGACTGTTATACTTGAATCATTTTTCCATTTGACCTTCAAATCATCCCCAGGCTTTTTTTATCCCCATTTGACAGACAAGGGCATGGAAGCTAATAGGGCTTAGGATGGGTATTCAAGTCCTAGTACGAGCCAATGGCAATGCAAATTTGAATGTGGATTTCTTTTCTGCATTTATTTCTTGTCCTATAGCCTTCCTAACATTCAGTCCAGACTGTGTCAAAGATGAACTTCATTTAGGTTAACAGTAAGCTAAGGTGATGTTTTACTGAGTTTTCAAAGCCAGGACCACCCATTCCTTCACCTAGCCCCACCTCATCCTACCCATTAGAACTTCCTCTTCTCATAGGCTCCCTCCTGCCCCTTAAGTCCACTCCCCCAAGAGGGTGGTAGTTATCTCTTGCCGACTACCTAGTTTTTAGCACACCTTCCTCCATTTGCCTACCTCCATTTGCTTTCCCTTCAACAAACAAGTTCCTATTCACTTTTACTTTCTAAGTAACTTGCTGTGACTTTTACTTTCTAAGTAATTTGCTGTGTAGCTATTTGCCCTGAAGCATTCCCTCCAGGAGGTTTGGGAAGTAAACAAAGCATACAAAGCCCAGAAGTACATGAAACTTACAAGGCACAGGGAGCTCCCCATTTGCAAGGCTCTTCCCCAAGGTTTATACAAGCAGTAGCAATTCCTAGAGGGAGGAAGCTGCCCAGCAGAACTGCCTGGGATGTGCTCTGGGGTATCAAGAACAGTTTTTTGTTTTTTTTTTTTTTTTTTTTTTTGAGTTGTCATGCTGAGTGGGTTCTTCAGAAGTAGGGTTACCTTTGAGACATTTATGCTTCTACAGGTAAATTTTATCCATTCTTTAGTAACCCCATAAACCCACTGGTTCACTAACCTGATTTCACTGGAATAATTTCTTTGGCTTGTCATCATTGCATAATGAGGTGTTTAAGCATCACTAGGAAAAGTCATAAAACAGAATTCTTTCTGTTTTCTCTCTCCTGCACGTATATTTGTGTTAAGTGCTTGGATGTGTGTGTGTGTGTGTGTGTGTGTGTGTGTGTGTGTGTGTGTGTGTGTACAAAAGCATGTGCATGCTGAGGCCAGAAGTTAGCATCAGGCATCTTCCTTGACTATTCTCCATTTCTTGGGTCTCTCAGCTGAACCCAGAGCTCACCAATTCAACTAGTATAGCTAACCATCTTCCCTTCTGCCTTACCCCTTTCTCTCTTTGAGATGGGTTGCAGGTGAGCGACCATGCCCATCCAGAATTTACATGGGGTCTGGGAATTCAAACTCTAGTCCTAATGCTTATGTGGCAAGCTCTTCGAAGGAACCATCTCCTCCTCCATCCCTTTCTTTTCTCTCATAGCTCAAATACCATTATCTGTTGCCTAGAGGTCATGATGACCTAACCTGGCTCCCTGCCTTTGGCATTGTCCCGCTCAGATTCACTCTCTACACACTGACCAGAAAATATTATTTATCTTCTTAAAATTAATTATTAGACCTTTTGTTCATCAAAAGATATTGTCAGCAAAATGTAAGACAACCAAGGAAATGGAAGAAAATATTTGCAAGTCCTGAATCTGGTAAGTAATTGCTATCCAGAAAATATAAAGAACACTTACGATTCAATACAAACAAACAAACAAACAAAAACCAACCTAACTTAAAGCAAGGCCAAGGAACTAGACATTTCTCCAAAGAAGCATCCAAAAGACCAGTAGCACATGAAAAATGTCCAACATCAACTGACTGCCAGAGAAGTGTAGATATGTAGGACTATGATGAACCAGAGAGATGGTTAAACAGGTAAAGTGTTTGCCTCTACACAGGAGGAGCTAAAACTGGCCAGTTTTCCTTTGTTCTCCATGTGCACATTGTTACATGCATGAACCACCCCCCCAAGAAAATTAAATGTTAGAAATACCCACAATAGAATGCCACTTTATCTTTATTAGGATGACTATTATTAATGACCACCCTACAACAGAAAGTAAGAAATACTATGAATGACATGAAAAATTGAAAGACTGTGCTTGCTTGCAGGAACATAAACAAAATAGCTGCTGTGAAAAAATAGTTTGTTAGAAAAATTTAAATATAGAGTTATTGTATGGCTTGTCACTTCCACTGGAGAAATTAGAAGCAAGGACTCAGACAGATAGGTACAGACCACCGTTCATGGCTGCATCATTCACAGGAGCCAAAAGGCAAGATCAACCCTAAGGGCAACCAACAGATAAAATGCATCAACACTATGTGGAATATCCACAGCAGAATATTATGTAGCCTTACAAAAAGAATGTAATTCTTAAGCATGCTATTAATGGATGAACTTCAAAAACTTTACGATGAGTGAACCAGACCAGAAGATAAAAGACAAATATTGAATGATTCCATTCATATAGGGCACCTGGAATAGATACATTTGTAGAGATGGCAGGTAGAATCATGGTTTCCTAGACCTCAAGAGGAGGGTGTGGTAACTGGGTAGACTAATTATCATAACACCTGAAGTGGTAAGAAAGTTCTGGAAACAGGTAGTGAGTGGTGATGATTGTATATGATAGATGCACTAAATGTCACTGAATTACAAACTAGAAAATTACTAAGATGGTGAATTTTGTTATGTATATTTTCTCACAATAAAATGCCTTTACTGCCAAAGGGATAAAATAAAAACTGCTTAGCATGACCAATAAGAGTTTTCGTGGTCTCAGGTTTAGGGAGATTTCTCAAGCTAAAGCATTTACTTTACAGACAAAAGCACTGGAGTTTGGACAGGATCCCCAGAATCCATGTAAATGCCAGGTGGGTGTGGCACCCTGCCTGCAATTCTCAGGCAGAAGGCTGAGACAAGATTCCCTGACCAAGCTGCCCAGCAAGGCCCTTTCTTAAAATAAAAAGGTGGGGAAGTGACTTAGGAAAATTCCTGTTGTCATTCTTGGGCCTTCATACAAAACCACACACATGTGTCACACACACACACACACACCACAACACACACCACAACACACGGATAGCAGAGCAGGAGACTTCACAATCCTCCCTTCCCCCCTGTACTTTACAGCCTCATCTTTACACACTCCCCAAGTCCTTTCCCTTGCATTGTGGAATTTCAGACCTCAGCCTCCCTCCAGCTCAGTGCAGACTGGCTTGCTTTGCGGGGCGGAGCAGGGCCGGGGTGGGGGGGGCTGTTCTGTACCTTAGACCAATCATTCCTGTCTGTGCCAGATCCACTCCTGCCTATCCCTTGAAATGGGACCCTCCTACAGTCCCATGACATACATCCCTCTGTTCTCTGTCCCTCAGTGCTGTTTCTCCCCAACATCATCCTTCAATGTCCCTGAATCTTGAAGAGCTTTTTTTCTCTTCCGGTGAGGACTGTTAGCTTGTCTGTTCATCTCTCTAGCTTGAGACACTCTCAAGGGAGACTATAGTATGCAACCGGCAGCATCAGCTGCAGTTAAAAGGCCCACTCAGAATCCCCTGCTGGATGAATGGAGGTCTATGAATAACCCACTGTGTTTTAAACTTGGGAAGAAATGGCCTTTTTAAAAATTGGGAAATAATGGAAGAATTTACTGTACTTTTCCCACTAAAGCCACAGTGGCTTTATTCTAAATAGTTAAGAGTATTTGAAGGCACCTGTGATGTATTTGATTTCAGTTTAGGCTAGGTGGCTCTCTTTTAGCTTCAAAGATATACTGTGAAGACATTGTCAGTACAGATACGGTTTAGTTTGGTCCACCACAGTTTCATGCTTTTAGAAACCTCAGCCTCCTGTTGCGAGGTGTGAGACATGGTAAGAACGTTCAGGCAGCAGGACTTAAGGCAAGTTAATTAAGTTACTGGACACGCAGCTTGTGAAAGAAATTAGTGTAGTTCTAGTGGGCCCTGGTTGGTTCTCATAAGAGTGAGTTGCTATAAAAAGAGCAGGCTGGGTCTTTCCAGCTTGGTGCCTTGTGTGTCCACAGTGACTTCTTCCACGTTCACTCTCACGATCTCGGTACTGATACACCAGGCCCTATGCGAATCCCAAGCCATGGCACGCTCTTCAAATGGCAGAACTGCGAATTAACCAAACTCTTCTCTGTTACCTGTTCCAGTTATTTCATTATAGCACCAAAAAGGAGATGGCTGCTAAGGTGTTCTCCATTTATCAGCACTTGCGATTTTAATAAGAAAAAAAAAAGGACTGGAGAGATAGCTCATCGGTTAAGAGCCATCTTATGTTCTTATGGAGGATCTGAGTTTGATAACAACTGTCTGTAATTCCAAGATCTGACACCCTTAGACAGATATACATGCAGGCAAAACACCAATTCACATAAAATAAAAATTATTTTTTAAAAAAAGAATTACTGTTTTCATTGTATAGTGGAAAATGAACACTAAGAAAAAATAAATTCTTAAGTGAAATGTGGTTCTCTAGAGAGGGATATTTCACTTATTGTGTATCATTCCTCCTACCTAGAGTCATTTTTTTCACATTTTATTTTAACTCATATTGCCCTTTCTAGCATAAATCATGATGTTACTCATTACTGTCGAGTTCAGTGGTCCCCCATAACCATCAAATGTTTACCTTCCGCCAAATCCAGTCTTGAGCATAAATTCCCAGGAAAGTATAGCAGATACATCAGATAATAAATGCAAAGTTTGGATCCCATTACACCAGGCGCTGTCCTGTCTGAGCTATTTGTGCCACATGTATGAGTTTACTAAGACTGTCTTAACAAATGCCACAAAAAGAGTTAAACACCAGAAGAAACTCACAGGTCTGGAGGCTGGATAGGTAGCTGGCGGGGCTGGTTCCTTCTGAGAGTTGTGAACAAGAACATGTCCCATTGCTCTTCCCTAGCATCTGATGGGTTCTTGGCTCACAGAAACATCACTCTGATATTTGCTGTTGTAGTGATCTGTTACATATTTAATAAAACCTGAAATGTCAACAGATCAACACATGTCAAAACCCAGGCAGACAGCTCAGAAATTTCTTGATCTTTGAGTACAAAGTCAAACAGCTGGGCTTCAAGGGCACATACCTCTAATCCCAGCACAGAGAAAGCCTGGGAGTGGTGACCTATACCCTTAATCCTATAACTCTGGAGACAGAACTTTCTGTGTTTCCTTCCATGAGTTCAAGGCTGGCTACCAAATAGAGTTATTTTCCACCTTTAATCCTAACCTGGATGGGATACAGCTGGCAAGAAGGGTATTTAAGGCAGTGTAGGAACCCAGCAGAGAAGTGACCAGGAGTGAGGCTGAGGAAGTTGGAACATAGCTGGGTGAGATTTGACTGTGGTGTTTCCTCTCTCTGATATTTCAGCCTTTCCCTAATATCTGGCTTTGAGTTTTTTTCAGTACAATCCGAATCCGTGCTACATGCTGTAATCTGATTGTGTTTCTCTACATGTGCAGGTCTATCTTCTAAATTTTCCATTTCAACCAAGACACCAACCTCTTCTACACCAATTATATCTACAATAGCCTTGTTTCCAAAGGTCATGCTGTGAGGTACTGAGGATTTAAACTTCTACATATGAATTTGGAAGGAACCATAATTCAACCTATGACAGTATATCACTTATTTCTCTACATTCCATTGGGAAATGTGATATCCTTATTTTTTCAAGGAGGAAACTGAGGCCCAGTGAGATAGCACGTGCAACTAGAACACCCAGGGAATGGAAAAGCTGGGATTCAAAACAAGCTCTACTAATTCCAGGTCCCAGCCTTTTTCTATTATATAAGCAAAATATCTTTATTTACAATATCTGCCTTATTTCTTGTAGGCTTAGTAAACATCTGTCAACTGATGGAGTCTGGACCTTTTCACTATTAAATACCAATTTAGTTCCATTTCAAAACATTTACAGAGTGCCTGCTACTGAGTATTTTAGACCACTGAGGTTCAAAGACGACTCAAAACATGGACCAGGTTTTAAGATACTTAAAATGTGATGGAAAAGAAAGATGTACAAGGAAGACAGTATTTTATAAGAAACCTTAAGCATTGCGCAAGAGGTCCAACCATACTGCTGCAGTGTTATTCATAGCAATATTGCTATCAGTTATTCAGTCAATCATTTTTTACATCTTTACACGGATGGCCAAGGATTGGAAGAAGCGTTTTTAATATGTGTGTTTGCTTTGTTCTATCATGTTTCTCCTCTTTTATTGGACTCCTGAGGATGTGCTGTGCCCAAAGGATCCAATTCCAAAATCAAAGTTTGCTTCAGGGAACCCAGGTCTCAAATGACACACCGTTCTCTCGAATGAAGTAATTCATTCTCTCTTAGTGGCTCTTGTGACATTTGGTCTTAAGCACGAAGAGGCCTTCCTTGTCTGTGGTAGATAATGGTGTTTCCATAGGAAAGCAGAGGGCCATGTTCTCCTGTGTTTATATCCCCAGTCCCACAAATCTACTTTTCACCAGGGGAGTGGAGAAGAGGGTACCTAGGAGGTGAATCAAGCCATTCTCTTTTGCTGGTTACCAGCTGCTGGATGAGGCATTTCTCTTGAAGGCATTTTTTCAAGCAGTGTTATATTCAGATTTGGTCCATCCCTTTGAAGTTTTCCTATAAACTTGTTACTGTGGAACGAGCATAATTGGTCACCCTTCTCAAAAGTATGGGTGTGTACACACTTATAGGCATATAATTATGTGTACACACATACACACACACACACACACACCCCGCAATGATGAAATTCTTAGGGCTTAAATATCCATTGGATCCAATCACTTAGCTCAGAAATGTCCATGATGAGAAGGTAAGGATATGCTGTGCTCTTCAGAATGAACTATGTCACTTTCTCTCCGAGTTTTAACTAGATGTAAGAAGAGGCTAGCTAGTGCTCAGGGTTCTGTCTCCAAGATAGAACCAGAAATATGGTCAAGTTCTCCAGCTTCTCTTTGGCCTTTGTTTGCAGACAGTTCACTTGTGCATTCATCTGATAGTTGATGAATTCCTATGACATGCCAAGCACTGGACACATAGGGAAGCCTTCAGGCAGCGCAGACTGTGGCCATGGTAACAGCAATGTAAAGAGTGATAAACATAAACAGGTTTTTTTTTTTTTTAAATGCAAGAACCTGCATCGTGTAGTCAGTCCATTGTGCCAGTGCCTGGCACAGGTAGGGCTACAAAGCTAAGAACTCTATTAGTTCTTTATGTGTAAGCATGGCAAACATTCAGGGAGATGTAGCCCGGGATAGAGAGAACTTGCATTGTAAGGGAGAACTAAGAAAGGAACGAGTGTTTACAAAGCCCCAACGGGATGCACACCCTCAATGCTAATACATATATTCTTGAGCAGTTGTACAAACAGTGACATGGGACTCTTTCACACCTGCTTATATGGCTAAGAGTCCCTTAAATGATGGGTTTCCTGGTGTCCAGTCTTTCTGCTTAATATTAATGCTTGCACTGAACCTGCTTCTTAGACCTTTTGTCTTGTGCTGAAAGTTCCAGTATCATCTTTCTGGGCTCTGTAGCTTACAGGTGGCAGATTGGGACATTCCCTGGACCCCATAATTGTACTAGCCAAATGAATGTCTCTTTTTTAATCTACTAATATATACATATGTCCATTGTTGACTTTTCATTTATTTTCCATTGCACGATGGCTGCATTGACTCCCAGCACTACATCTTCACAAAATATGTTGTGGCTGGAGATATAACTCAGTGGCAGAGCCCTTGCTATGCTGGACTCAGTTCTCAACAATGAAAAGAAAGAATGAAGGAAAAGGAAGACTGAAGAAAGACTAGAACTGTGTGTGGCTCCCTTCTTATTCCAAACAAAAGTCACAACAGTGGAATTGCCACAATTCCTGTCAGCACTAAGAGTCAACTGGAAAGGAGGCCAGAGTTCACTGGAGAACATGGCCGTCTGATTTCTGAACAAAATGGGACTTCTATAACAAAGAAGCAGAGCAGTGGTTGGTGGCCTGAGGGGATGGGAATAAAGGAAGGAAGCCTCCAGAGAGCCTGTCACAGAAAAGACACAACACAGAAGCACCTCCAGGCAAGCTACAGTTCCAGTCAAAGGATCCCGCCCTGATGACCACAGGGCTTGACCTTAGCGGATGAGCTTCTCTTACAGGAATGAGTTTTGCTGATCTTTAGGATAGCTGCTAGGGACAGTCTGTGCTGTGTATCCTGTTGGTTCATATTACACCACCTTGACCTGAAGCCAAATTATGCATAAGAGTTCTAAATTGGTTTATGGCTACAGCAGACTAGCTAATGTCATTTGTCAAATGTGACAATCTAGAATTATCTTACTAGTCTAAAACCATGTGAATGTTTCTCCACATCATACTTATAGGAAAATCATGTTCTGCTTTGTTTTGAACAAGAATGAATCATGGCCCAGTTGTACTCTTTGTGGAGTGGTGGAATAATGGAAACACCCACTGTGGTGAGGCACAGGGTCTAGAAAGATAGCCTTCTGACTTGACCTCAGGAAATTTGGGAAAGAAAATTTTAACAGTGCTTTTAGATTGATTCTTCCTGTAAAACTGAAATCGTGGGCTTCTTTGCAATGATCACATGTGAATTATTCAAATGTAGCTAGGAATCTATACACTTTTTTTGCGGGGGGAGGCACAATTTCTCAAAATGAATCCCTGGTTGACCTTAAACTCTATTTGGAAGGGGTGGGTGACCTTGAACTTTTGCTCTCCCACCTTTTCAATGCTCACCATTTTTGGTTTATATCATATTGGGGACCAATCCAGGGCTCTGTGCATGCTTAACATGCACTACACTCAGAGTGTGCCCATCAGCTTTGAAATTCAATATTCTGTCCCAGTTTATCTCAACCACTGAGATTTTTGTCATAGTGCTTGTAATTTAGGAGGACCTCAATATGTCTTCAATAATCAATAAGACCATCCTTGATCCACAACCTGGATTCTAGGATTATGGATGTGTCTCTGCAACTGAACTCAATCAGAAGGATCTGTCAGCCTTCAATTTAGACATTTTAAAAATGCCAAGTGTATCTATTATTGCAGCACTTTATATGTAGCTCCAGATATCTGTGTTCTGATTAACTGTTTGTAGTGAGATCCCTTCAAGAGATATCAAAACAAAGACTGAAGTATTACATATTCTTGGCAATATTATTAGTACTAAATTTTTCTTTGCAGATGTGAAAGCGTCTGGGCTTACATAGCCCTTCTTAACAGAAGCTGCACACTGAATCACCAGCAGCATTTTGAACAGCATCCATGCCTTGGCCCCACCCCGAAGTTTCTGACTCGGTATCTTAGGAAGTTTGGGTACTGACATTCTTTAAAGCTCCCTTGGAGGGTTTGATATTCGGGCAAAGTTTGACAACTGCTTTGAAATAACCTGGAGGGCTTATTTTGGCACAGATTTCCAGACACACCATCGAAGTTTCTGATGCAGTAGGGAACCGGAGGGAGGAACTGTAAGAACGTGCATTATTAATGAGTTCCCAAAACATGCTGAGGCTGCTGGTCAGGGGACCATTGCTTGGTAGTGACTTCAGCAGACTAGAGGTTATGGGTTGAAGCTGACTGGAGATCTCCTTTTGTACAGCATATATACTAAGGATCATTTTGTGCCTTAAGCAGATCGTAATGAAAGAGAACCAACAGTACATAACAAAGACCGGGGAGCTTTTATAACACGAAATAGCTACTATCTGACCTTTTACAGAATATATTTGCTGATCACTGCTCTAGAGTATCAAAGGCATGGGATATGAAAAAGTACAAATCTTTTTTTTTTTAATATATACTTTTGGGAGGAGTTTTTTTTTTTAACTTTATTTATTTATTTTGCCTGGAACTGGAAATATAGACAGTTGTGAGCTGCCATGTGGGTGCTGGGAATTGAACCCTGGTCCTCTGGAAGAGCAGTCAGTGCTCTTAACCACTGAACCATCTCTCCAGCCCCCAAAAAGTACAAATCTTACAGAAAAAAAAATATTGGTAGGAAAAGTTCTTACAGACAGAGGGTAAACGTTAATCATAGATAAGAGATTATTAATCCCTCCAATGTCAGGAAAATGACATCTTATTTAATCCTGACCAGTACAGCTAAGAGATTAGGAAATTGAGACTCAAGGGGAATTAATTTGCCAGTGTAGAGAGCTAGGGGACTGATAGACCTCTAATTCAAAGATTTCCAACAGGCACAGCAGTGGTGGTTCGCATGAGAATGTGCCCCACAGGCTCCTGTATTTGAACACTTCTTTCACAGTTGGTGGTGCTATTTGAGGAGATTATGGGGAGGTGGACTTGCTGGAGGAAGTGTGTTACTGGGAGGGGCTGTGAGCGTTGTTAACACTGAGTCATTTCCATCCCGTTTGCTCTCTGGGCTTCATGCTTGTGTTTGAAGGGTTCTCAGCTTCTTGCTCTGGTGGTCATACCTGCTTGCCGCTTCTAGCCGTTCTTTCTTCCACTAAAGATTCTTATCCCCCTGGAACAATGAGCCCTAATCAACTCCTCCTTCTGTATGTTGCCCTGGCCATGTCTTTTTTTTTAGTACAGCAACAGAAAATGTCTAGTACAACCTACATCCTGGAAAAGCTTAACATTCTGTTTGGGGGACATTAATTCCCCAGACTGTAAAAATACAACAAATATCTAAAAACATAGTTCCCCAACCCTCAAGCCAGTGGTGCAGTTCCATTTGAATGGTTACATTTTAGGCACTGTGCTTGGTCACTATACTATGACAAAAACATGCTATACCATCCCGCCGTCACGAAATTTCAAGTCTGGTGAAACAAGCTGGGAAAGCAGTGCATACCCAGTCCAGTAGGAGCTTTTTTTTTTTTTTTTTTTTTTAAAACTTTATTTATTTATTTATTTATTTATTTATTTATTTATTTATTTGCCTTGGTGTTTGCCTGGAACTGGAACTACAGACAGTTGTTAGCTGCCATGTGGGTGCTGGGAATCGAACCTGGGTCCTCTGGAAGAGCAGACGGTGCTCTTAACCACTGAGCCATCTCTCCAGCCCCCCAGCAGGAGCTTTAAAGGGAGAAGTGCTCAGGCAAAGACTTCACTTAAAAGGATGCCCGATCTCCGGTCAGTGAGTTCACAGGAAGTACTGACATGCCAAGGAATGTATGTTCCAGGCAGAAGGGTTTGCCCAGCTTAAAGAATCTCACAGGATTCTGGAAGACGGTACCATCCAACTTTTCCTGTGCCTTCTACAACTTAGAAACAATCAGATTAACTAACAGAAAACTCTGGCCAGCCAGTGAGCACACAGTGTTTGCCAGTAAATATTGATCCAATTTCAGTGAAACAAAAAACTTTCAATTCTATTTCACGGTTTTATGAAGTCATTTCCAAGCAAAGTTATTAAAAGAAATGCTTATTTGAGTTAGTGCTCCATGTGTTGATGGACAGAGTAGTCTTGTAGGAGAATGTGTGCCAGCACACAGGAGTTGGGCTTCATGCAGCTACTTTGGGGTCAAATGATCTGAAATCACTTATATGTGTGACTTCAGACAGCACTGAGGAGGCAATCAGGATTCTGCATTAAGCATGGATGAATCTTACTTCAAGAGATTAATCCTTCTCTATTCAAATTCCTTTTTAAGGACAAGTTTCAGCTGAGAGAACCCCCAGACAAGAAATGCCTCTGGCTGCTCAGCAGTGTGTTTTGAAGGTACAGGAATCAATAAAAACAGACATTTATGCTTAAGGGATTTACAGGTTAGCTGGATAGTGTGTCAGCCAAGGAACTGACATATGAACAGTGTTGGTTTCATATGTGAGATCAGACACACACACTCACACACACACACACACACACACACACACACACACACACACACACCACTACCACATGAAAGTTTATTCAGGAGAGTTGCCAGGCGAATACAGGAGCAGAGAAGCAGAAGAGAAAAGAGACAGACTGCAACATGGAGTCTCCTTTTAAGAGAAAGGGTGGACACAGATTTACATAGCCACACCCAGGGGCGTGTCCTCTGTACACAGCATGCTCTGCTAGCACCTTGTTGGCTTTACCACATGGCCAATACATGCCAAGAATTCTTATCTCAGCTGGCGCCATGTTGGGTTCACCACATGGCGTGCCAGGAATCCTTACAAACAGTGCAGCATACACCGAGGTCCTATCAGGGCAATTTGAGAATGCAGAAAAGACACAGGGACCCCACTAAGGGTTTAAGGAGGGTGTCTCAAGGAGTCTGCATTGTAGAATGCTTCTCCCAAAAGATGATGGTAATTGACTATGATAGACTCTATTTTTTCCTCAACTTTTTCGGTGCTAGAGATTGAGCCCATAGTATCATCTCACATATCAAACATATGCTACACCACTGAGCCAACACCCTTAATCCCAGGCTGTTTTTCTTCTTCATACAAATTGCCCATCTGATCCATCAGATGTGACCTGGCTATCTGTATGGCTGTATAGTGTGAAAGGACTGTTACTGAAGTGTACCTGTTCCAGAGATGTAAACTGAAAGCAGTTTTAAAAGTATGATGTAGTATCAGACCTCAGAGCCAGGGAATGTGCAGAGGCTACACCAGGTATTCCATTTCTTTTAACGGCAGAGACAACTTTTTTAAGCTCAAGTGAGCTTTAAAAACATGATCATTGTAGAAAGTGTATAAAGAAGTACAAAGAAGAATATCAGTTGTATTAGCACTGTCCAGAACCAATATTTTAATAATTAAATTATCCTTTAAAAGAGTTTTTGTTTTTGAGAGACTGGGTTTTTCTATTTAGCCCTGGCTGTCCTGAAACTCACTTTATAAACCAGGCTGAACTTGAACTCAGAGAGATCTGCTTGCCTCTGCCTCACGACTGTTTTGACTAAAGGTGTTAACTAAAATTGTACTGTACATATAGCTAAGAGTAGTTTTGTTCTTATTTAATATTTGTTCATATGAATTGTCTCATAATTCACTATTTGGTTAATTTTTCCCACTACATGGTTATATTACTTTGTTTTCTTTTTAAATCTCTATTTTTTCTAGTTCAAGTTATTTTAAGTAATGTAATAAAAATAACATAAGTATAATATTCCCTTTGTTTGCCTGAGAAAATCAAAGAATTTTCTTGTTTTCATTGGAGGGGGGCACATATTATAAAAATGCTTTCCAGAAAATTTCTATTTTTGTTAATAATAAACATATTTGTGAAATACATACTAAAATACGAGATAAAGCCAGGGTTCCAAATTTAATTTTTATTTCTACAATCTATTGCAAATTCTGACCTTAAAATATTTTAAGGCTATTTTTATATATACTTTTTGAAACTGTTGGTGATTTTGCATTTTTTCTGTTGAGGAACTGGCTTTCTTACTGATTATATTGGTGATTTTATATATTACATATAACATATGTTATATCTACTAAAGACTATTGAATCTTTCAACACTAATAAAGAATATATTATTAATTTTGTTTACTTTTGGTTCTTTGTGTGCAGAGGAACTAAACTTAAAAATCTATAATTTCCTAACATTGCCATGTCTAGATTCTTTTCTTGAATATACAATACACATTCATCTAAAAATTATTCTAATTTTTAAATTTAATGCTACACTTTTCTACAATTATCTCTTAAATTGGGCTGGGGGATTTGTTTGGGTTTATGGCATGAGATAGGGATCACACATACAGCAATGAGAAAAGCTTCCCACTAAGGCAATATTGGAGCAGAAAGTATCCTTTGGGTTAGCAAGATGGCTCACTGGCTAAGAGCATTTATTGCTCTTCCAGAGGACGTGGGTTTGATTCCTAGAACCCATATGATGGCTCACAGCTACCTTTAACTCCAGTTACAGGGAGATCCAACATCCTCGTCTGGCCCTCATAGCCATCAGGAATGCACGTAACGCACAGACATACGTTTAGGAAAAACACACATACATATAAAATAAATAAATAAACCATTTAAGAAGAATAAAAGAAAGGAAGTGTTTTTAATATCCTTGAAGTGAAATGCAGCATGAATCAAATAGGGTACACAAGCAAATCAAAATCAAAGGGTCCAAAGCATTCTCTGGAAGTCTTTCAGTTTCTAGAACTCAGTCACATCAAGCTGCAGTGATTCCTTTGCATTAGACTATATTAAGTCTGCGAAATAAAACTTATTAAATCTTGCCCTGAAACAACAAACATATTAAAACAGACACTGTCTATCAGACAAGCTCTTTCTGAACATGAAACACAGAGCAGAAAAATGATAGTGGTGGCCATGTCTTCCATTGACCTCCACTGATTTCAAACATAGCTATTGAGCACCAATGCACAGGTGTGTTCTTGGCTGCAAATAACTGGAATTAGAATGGCCACACTTAAGGATGTAGAACTGGTGTGTCCTAGACTGGGGATCCAGGAAACAGTGTCAGTTTAGTATGTTTCCTATATTTGAGAGAAGCAGTTCTTCTAAAACATAATCCAGAAGTGCCTTAGTATGGCGCACAGCAACCCTGTCCCTGGCATGCTCAAAACACTGCTTAAAGGGACCGAGAGGGGCAACGTTTCCTCACTTTACTCAAGGATGAAGGTTGTTTTTGGTATTACAGTCTTCAAGAAACTACCCTATGTTGTGGGCTGGCAGTAATATCCAGAACTGAAAAGATCCTGAAAAGCTATCAAATTTCCTTTCCCACCCACACATTTTACTTAGTAGCCTGAGTTCTTTTTCTGGGATCAAATCAGAACATTTAATCTTGTTTGTCTCTGAAACTGCCTGTATGGAATTATGCCTGAGACTATGCATGTGGCCTTGCCTGAGGGAGAACATGTATAGCCAATAGTTTTATGACATTCACTGCCATCAACATAAGGACATCACTTAACATGTCACTTGTTCTCTTTCCTATTGGCCGTCTACCAAAACTGTTCTTCTGGCTGAGGATGTTGCTTAGGGTGGAGCAGATACAGAGCATGCATGAGGCCTGAGTAAAATCCCAGACCATCCACTATAAATAATAAAGATGCAAAGCACATTGCTCTTCTTTTCTATCTTTCCTTCCTTTTTTACTCCATTTTTATCTTTTAAAAAATTCTGAAGCAAATAGATATTAAATTCCAATGGTATTAATTACGTAGAAGTTCATCCCTTCCATAACCTAACCTCCAATTTCCTTGAATAATCTCTTAAATCCGTCTTATTATTTGTGTTGTTTTCATTCCTAATCATGTGTTTTGGTAGATGATCAATTGTTCTTATTCCATCTCGACAAACAGTAATCCAATGAATTATTAATTAATAGGTCTTTTGATATCATGAAGAACAGCATCCAAAAGAAAAGTCTCTCCATGCAGCCAGCATAGCTCAGCAGTAATGTCTGCCTGTCTGTTATGCTGAGATCTGTGATGAGCTGAGAGGACATTTTTGGCACTTCTACCAGATGTCTGACACATAGTTCTTAGAGAAAATTTATGAATATTATAATAAGGAAAACAAAAACATGCTAATTAATTTTTTACTTATAAATCAGTGGCTTGTGAGTTTCATCAGTTGAAACCCATTTCCTCAAAGCATAAATATGCCTATGCAAAATTAAAAAAATACATTTTAAATTTGCAAATAGAAATGGGATCTTTTTTTCACAAAACTTGCAAACACTGGCTTTATGGCTTTCAAGAACTCTTTCACTAAGTGTTTTTTCCCAGTGTTATCCAAGATAGAAAATTTATGATTATAGATTAATTTCTCTAGATGCTAAAATCTCACTTTTTATAAATTCTTTACTAAAAGAAAAATAGTCTAATGAAGAGGTGATACTTTATATAATGGTTTATATACACATAGATGTGTGTGTGTGTAATAGTTCTCACCAACTAATTACTTGGTTGACTACTAGTTAAGAGATGAGGGTGAATGAGGCTGGGGGGGATGGGCAAGCTGTGAATGGTTCTAAGAAGAAAGGATGGAAGAGCTAAAATTGCTTATTTCCCAGGCTCGTCTGGGGTCAGCCTTATACTTCATGTGAGATGAGCAGGCAATAAGCTTATAGAAGCATCTCTGTGGGCAGAAGGTAGTGGGCATGTATCAATTCTGTAAAGAAGAGTTGAAAGGAACATGCCAGCAATCACTAATGACAAATAAAACACATTGTCAAACGCAGATGGAATCTTTAATTCCTTCTAAATAATTTACTAATCAATTCCTCTCAAATCCAAGAGATCTGCTTTTAAGAAGAATTAAAAAAAAATTGGCATGCCAAGAGAAATAGGCACTACCCATTCTGTGGTGGACTGTACTCCTTCCTGGCTGGGTGAACTGTACCCCTTCTTGGCCCTGGTGGACTGAACGTCTTCCTGGCCTTGGTGGACTGTACCCCTTCCTGGCCCTGGTGGACTGTACATCTTCCTGGTCCTGGTGGACTGTACCCCTTCCTGGCCCTGGTGGACTGTACCCCTTTCTGGCCCTGATGGACTGTACCCCTTCCTGGCCCTGGTAGACTGTACCCCTTTCTGGCCTTGGTGGATTGTACACCTTCATAAATCACAAAACATACAAACACTTTCCTTCCTAAGCTGCTTCTTGCCAGTCATTTGTTCACGACAACAACAGAAGTAACAGATACAGGTCAAGGAGGCAACTCCTAAATCATTATACTTAATTCTTAGCTACAATATTCTCAGACTTGCAGAGACTGAAATGCCACCTCCTACTCCTTCTTAGATATATCTAAATTCATTGTCTGCATAGAACAATCACTTTAAGCCTATGGCTGCTCTCAGCCACATAAGGGCTGGTTTAGATCTTTTTTTTTTTTTTTTTTTTTTTTTTTTTAACCATGAGTGTCTCTCTCTGTGTATGTGTGTGTGTGTGTGTGTGTGTGTGTGTGTGTGTGTGTGTGTGTGTGTGTATTTACACGTTTATAAGTGAAGATACCCATGTGCTATCATATCTGAGTAGTGGTCAGGGAAAAACCTTGGAGGTTGGTCCTTGCTATCATCTTGTTTCAGACAGGTTTGTTTTGGTTTGGTTTTGCATTTACCATCCTAACTGGCTCACAAGCTTCCAGGGACTTTCCCGTCTCCACTGGAACACTGGGGTTACAGAAATGGCTACTACATGTGGTTTTATGTAGATTCATAGAGATTTGAACTCATGTCCTTAAGTTTGCATGACAAATGCTTTTACCCCAGAACTATCTTCCCAGACCCATGCTTACAAAATTATATGTTGCTAGATGACTAGGTGGTTCTACGTAGAAGTATCTGCTGACAAACACACTGGCTATTAATTATCATAATTATTAAGTTGTTTAGCATCATTTATTAATGCATCTAAGCATGTTTATGACTATGGTAGCCTTGAGGGTTCCCAAAACATAGAGAGGATCATTTCACATAAGGCAAAGTTATAAAGAACTTTCCATGAGACTAAATAACTCTTGTCAATAAGGTGGATGTTTTCTTCTTTATTCTCATGTCTTAATAGAATGGTGTTAACTGTTGTTGTCTGGCTTTTCCTGGGGAGATTTAAAATAATACCTATTCACTTTCGCTTAAGATAGGCCAACAATGTCAGACCAGCAAAATTACTATATCCAAATCTATCTCAGTGTGCCTTGAGTTTATTGGGATTACTAACAGAAATATGGGAAGACTAAAGGTTGTCAGATTGTCAAAAAAGCCTACCCCCACATGGATGATAACTCCCAAAGGCTGTACCACTGGTGTTCCACATACAGCTCAAAGGTTCCTAGACTGGTCAGGGAACAGGTTAATTTTTACTGCTCCTTTAAGTTGAGGAAAGGGTCTTGGGAATCTTGTAAGGTTCAGTACCTTGCTGAGCCTCATAAGTTGTATTTACTCCTTGAGCCTTTTACATTTCCTCTACTGGAATCTTAAAGAGCTTCCTTTGTCCTTCTAGAATGGAATGTTTTAATTTAGAGAAAACAGCTATACAGTAACTGTTATTGAAATTATTTCAGTAAGTTTTTAAAATTCTGTCTCTGGAAATATTTACTCAGATTTTTCTACTATCTTTTTATACTTCCCAGGACCAAGTATAGTACTTTGTCCTTCATTGGCCCCATATATTTAAACTATATTAAAGTAGAAATTATCAATTAATTATGAGAAAGAAGGTTTTGTCATTTTACTTTGCTCTCTAAAATCAGAAGCAACAACAGAAAGTTACAAATCACTGCGAAATAAAAAAAGACTGTGCCTGCTTTTTGTGCTGTTAAAGGAAGGTACTAATTTAGAAAATAAAAAGCAGTGAGGGTAAGCAGAAGAGCAGGAAATAAGGTGTGTGAATAAAAGAGGAAGCAGATGAGATGGCCATGGAAGATGTAGCAACTGGTTTGTAGTTGACTGCTAGAAAAACACACAGCAATGAAAACACACCTCAGAACCTATAGATAAAAATAAAACTACCGTGAGCCGTGATCAAGAGTGGAGACTGAATAGCAGAAAATAAGAGAGTAAACAAGAAAGAAAATAAGTAGTAAAAAGAGGGCTTGTACAGTGAATTGCTGGCTCAGCTGAACTGAGTCAAAAGGTAAAGTTCTCAGATCTTAAGAGCTTCCAAATTCTAGAATTTAAAGTAATTACTTCTGAGAATTTTGTTCAGTTTTATTATTATTTAGAGGGAGAAAATTTACCATATTTCTCATTTCACCTTTCTAGAATTTCTGTTCTCTATTAGAATATGAGAAGAATGATGTTTGAGTTTATAAACTGACATTTCAGCACCTAAAAATTTTCATCTTACCAAACCCTAATTACTCATGCAATTAAAAAAAATACTTACTGTTTCATTGACGTGTTCAATAAACATTTGCATGACAACCAAAAAATAATTTGTGTATATTAGATTCAATTTGTTAATTTAAAAATTAATTTTTATATTAATGTATGCAAGTAAGACAAGTTATCTGTTTTGGTACCTTCTTTATAAATTTTTGTGTTAAAACTGCTATGGTTTTATAAGATGAGTTAGGAGCCTCTGTATTTTTTCTGTGGTTTAGAATCATTTAAATTACTTAGGAACTTACTGTTCTCTAAAGTCTGGTTAGATTAAAGCTTTGAAACAGTAGATGACATTTTTTTGGTGAAAGCTTCCATAGACATTAGTAGACATACCATATCTTCTTTTGGCGGGGAGGGGCGTAATTTTCATGGTTTATATTTTACTAAGAGATTATCAATTTTTTTTTAGATTTGAAAACCTACTGCCTTGAGGTTGTGTGCAATCATGACTTATGGTTTGAAAATTAATTGGTTGTAGCTTATAATATTTTCTCATTTGTAGTAAGAGGTTTTGGCCCAGCCTAGACTCCTGGTCAGGACCAGGAATCTTAAGTAATCACATAAAGTTTTGTATTAATTATATGCTGATTGACCTATGGCTCAGGCATATTGTTAGCTAGCTTTTGTATCTTAATTTAGCTTGTTTTTATTAATCTTTCTTGTCATATGGCCCGTGACATACCTAGTTTTTTATATCTTGATTCTTGGGCGGCTGGATCGTGTCTCTCTTGACTTTGTCCTCCTTCCCCTGTATCTATGCTCAGATTTTCAACTTGCTTCTAAGATGCCTTACCATAGGTCAAAACAGTCCCCTTTATTAACCAGTGATATTCACAGCATACAGATGGACATCTTAAATCACTCATTCTTTAAATTTAATCTCAAATAATTATTTGATGTGTGTGTGTATGTGTGTGTGTGTGTATATATACACACAAAAAATGTGTGGGTCATTTGTGCCACAGTGTGCATGTGGCTGTCAGAGCACACATCGTGGGAACTGGTTCTCCCTCCCTATCGTTGGGTCCCAAGTATGAGGCATCCCTAGCAAACATCTCTACCCCAAGCCACCTCACTGGCTCTTCTTATTGTCAGGCATCTATATTTTTACTTTCTCTTATTGCCTTACTCAAGTTTGCAATAAATCATGTATTTTATTGGCTTTTAAAAAATGCTATTTTGTTAAATTTAATGTTCTATCAATTTTTGTTTTTCGTTTGGTTAAGTTGAAGCTTTATTCCTATACATTTTCTTTACCTGACTTGGAAAAATATTTCTAGATAAATGCTACATTTTAAAATTTTTATGTTCAGTATTGAAAATAATATAGGCATTATAATCTTGTATTGTTATGGATGACAAATGCCATTGCTTCCCATCCATTCACATGCTAGTATTCTCCTTTTTCATTGCTTATTATGGAGTTACAAGTTTAGCTTTGAGATCTTCTTGATCAAATGTCTTTTTAAAATGTTTCATGTTTTTAATTACTAAATAGTTAACTTAAATGTTTTGGTTAATATTTTATCATTTATTCTTAATATCTTAGTTTATTCATATTTTGATGTCAAAAGTTTTATACATATATATAGCCAACATTTTGTTCCTCTACCAAAATTACATTTTTAAAGGAAGAGACTTTAATATTATTCTAAACTTTTATTTTATTTTTGGGGCTTTTTATAATATTCACCTCTATTTCTCTTCACTTGGGTACCATATTGTCTCATTCTAAAATAAGCATTATGATATATTATTTGATCTGGTTTCATCTTATTTGGAACACACCCATCACACTTATTTATCCCATTGTGACAATCACTGTCTCATTATAAAAGTTTTATTGGAACCATTCGACAAGACAGTTTCAAATTAAATATGCAAGATTACCCAGCAATGTCACTGACAAAGTGACATCCACACAAGGCCACAGCAATGAGATATTTATCATTTGTGCTTTGGAGAGTGGGAACCAATCTAACCTGGATGATCACCCTTCTAGACCTAAATAGTCAAATAGTGAATGCACCAGACTCTTGACTAGCTGTTACCAGGCAGACATTGTATGTGACATGCCCCACAGATTCGTCTTCATGACACTGAGTGAAAAAGTGAGTGCAGAATGTGGTTTAGCACAGTTTCACTTTCACAACTAAAAAACATGTCCCCAGGAGAAGTGCTATTTACTTATAGTGCAGATATTCCAAGGGCCAAGGTGGAAGGGTCACTTGGAATTCAGAGGCTCAAGTGCAACCTGGACAACAGAGCAATATATCATCTCAAGGCAAGCAAAAGTGTGTCTAAGACATCAATATGCAGGTGCAATAGCATACAAATGAATAGTTGCTTATGCTATGGTGAGAAATTTGCATAAAAGGAAATAATCTAACCAACAAACAAGAGAGGTGTCTAGTGGAACACAGGTGATGGTTGGCATGACTCTGCTTGGGATCTCTCCCTTTCCAATAAACAATTGAGCAGTGATCAATCACAAAAATGAAAACTACAATAAGAAGTTAAAAACTGGCTGGGTGCCACATTGTGTGTGCTACTGCCAGGAGCCTGCCTGTCATAGGTTGTGTAATGTGAGACAATTACTGTGGATATTTGTTAGATATTTACTAAATCCTGAAATATCAGAGGCAGCACACAGTCAAATCCTTAGGCAGACAGCTCAGGAAATTCTTGATCCTTGAATACAAGGATAAACAGCTGAGAGTCAATCACACACATTTTTAATCCCAGGGAAAACCAGGAGTGGTGACCTACACCCTTAATCCCATAACTTCAGAGATAGAACTTCTTCTCTTTCTGTGAGTTCAAGGCTACATGCGTTTAATCCTAACCTGGATGGGATAGGGTATATAGAAACCCATCAGAGGCAGAAGCAACTGGCAGAAGCCACCAGGAGCGAGGCTGAGAAAGTTGCAAGACAGCTGGGTGAGAACTGACTGTGGTGCTTCCTCTCTCTGATATTTCAGCCTTCCCCCGATATTTGACTCAGGGTCTCATTCTATGCAACCCGAATTCATGCATCTACAAATTACTGTGTTGTAAGAAGTGATAACTCCTTACAAACTCCACTGTGGTCTGTGTGTGCAGAGCTAAAGCTCTTGTCCTGTCTGGGGATGCCTCAGATGGGGGCAGGAAGAATGGAAACCAGCAGAGCTTGGAAGCTGCTGCTGGGAAATCTAAGAGCAATGAAAGGGGACTTTTGCACTTCTGTCTCCAGCAACTGGATTTAGCCATTGACTGAGGTGGAGGGGGAGGTGAAAGGAAGAAAGTGAAAACCTGGGATTCAGATTATTTATCGGTGCATTTCCCATGTCTGCTAGGCGTTCAGCGACAATAGCAATCATGCAATCGTTACATGACTTGAAGACACGCATCTAGGACTGGATTTAGTAACAGAGGGTTAACTAGGTGGTTCCAACACTCTATTCAGGTCACCTTGGCCCAGTCACACAATTTCAGGATCTTTATGTATAAAATGACAACACTTTCACTTTCTTGAGGCAATTATGAATATTAAATCAGGTAATTAATGCATCTAAACATAGCATACAATACACCACATAACTAATCCTTAACAAAGGCCCCTGTGAATCGGGAACAATGACAGCATCATGTGAAGGAGATGGACAGTAAGCAGGTCATGGCAAAGTTTTTAGACCATTGCAAATAACTTACAGTAAGTAATGATTATAGCTTTATTCAGGAGGTGGCATAATTGGATAGGCCTAATGACACTGGCAGATTACTTAAGTATTAGTATCTGCCCTTGATTTTTCAGACTCTAGACACGTAGGTTATTATGACAAACACCAAACAATCAGCAAAAATGAAATTCTGTAAGAATATGCCTATGATGATGAATGGGTCTTATGATCTGAAAGGCACGTGGATTAGTCTCAACAACTCTTGAATGTGCACTGTTCCCTGGGGTTCACTGCCGGCTTGTACATGGTCCTCTTTTTTCTACTGGACTCACACTCTGTTCTTGAGTAGTAAGCAATTGGAGCCTCGGGACAGCTGGCATTTTGTAGCTAAGCAAAGTTCCAGAGCCGCAAAGTGAAGTATCAGTATTTTATATTTATCTAAATGCATCGACACAGATGCTGAAGTCAGCTACCATACAGCATTTCACCAAATCTCTCCCTTCTGGCACACCTAATAGCTTACCTGTGATTATAAGTAGCAACTCAGCATTTCAAAGAAGTTGCCTTTCATAAGGGAGGAGTTATCTAAATATCTACAGAAAATTTGAGATTATTTTATTTAGGGGTCAGTTGTACTGTAGACGATCTGCATTTTACCTTACATAAGATAGTATCCATTGTAGCACAGACAGGAGCCATGGTTGCTGCTGGTTCTGACTTGACAGCCTTCTTACTTCTTTATTAAATTTGACACATGAGGATGGGCCTTTATGAGTCTTGTAGCTATTCATCCTCTCTTAAACCCTTAAGTGGCACAATAATGGCATACCAGAGAAAGAAATTATTGAAAAAATAAAAATGTAGGAAGTGGGAGAATGGCCTTTCGGGGATTTGGAGTTTAACTATTACTGTACAACACTAAGGTTTAAACCCACCACTTTTTAACTACTAGCATGATTCTGTGGGTCAAGATTAAGGTCAGGGCTCAGTTGGCTGAGTCTATGGTTTTGTGTGGTGGTAGCGTTGAGGTCCTTGAATAGCGCTCATGCAATGTCTGGTCTAGTCTTTGGGACGGAGACATCATCTTTACTTAGATTTCTAGTGTCTTTGGGTGATGTCAGAGAGCTTGGCTCAGTGAAGTCTGTGACTTTTTCTGCCATGTGATCTCTTAAACAGGGAAGCAGGAGGTTTAAGCCTTTAGGGAGACCAGATTCATAGAGGTCAGGCCTGAAACTGAAGCAGCATTATTTCTGCTTTGTCTAATTGGTCCAGAGGTTATTCTCCACAAGGACATCTAGACTTCACCTTTGAAATGATGAAAGTCTAAGACTATTAATCACACAGTGCCGGGCTATTCTGTGGATTGTTGCAGTAGCATGGACAGGTAGCATTATCTTCTTGTAGAATTGGGCTGAATAGTTTTAAATGGAAGCTCATAATCTTAAAAATGGGAGTCTATAAACATCTTTTTAAAATAAGCTTTATGAAGGAGTACTTTAAATGCAATAACTTTAGATAAACTTTAAATGCAAGTACTTTAAATAAATAAATTAGAGTTCACTTCTGTGCATTTTGGTGAAAACATTTACCTGCATAAACACCAGTACAGTTAAGACAAAGACTGATTCCACGCCCTAAAGGCTGCACTATTTTCGTATACCGCCTTTTCTACTTAGTTTCATCTAAATTCCAACCCAGGCAAACGCTGAACTGTTAGGAGCATCACTGAAAACTGTCGCACAAATGGATGCAGGAAGCATATACTTTCTTGTGTCTGACTTCGATCATTCAGTATGTTTTTGAGATTTATCCATCTTTTCTTCCTGACCCATTTTCCCCCCATTGGTCATAAACATTCCATTATATGGTTATAACTAAAATCTGTTTGTCCATTTCCATGTTGATGGAGTGTGGCATCATTTCTAGTTAAGGCTCTTCTGAGCAAGCTATCATGTATACAAGTTTATTTGTGAACATGTTTGTCTTTCTCTTTGTGAAATAACTGCGATTAAGAACATTGAGTGTTATAAATATACAATTATTTTTAAAGAAATCATGAAAATGGTTTCATAGTGATTATAGTATAGTCTACTAATTTTGTTCAGCAAGTCTGACAGTATTTATTATTGGCTTATGTGTATATATGACCATTGTTTTTGTGTAAGTGCCTCTGTCTATCTGCCTGTCTCTGTGTATGTGTGTTTTTCCGTCTGTCTCTCCATGTGTGTGGGAACACAGACGTGTTTGTGTGTTCATGCATGTGGAAGCCAGAGGTCAACATTGAGTATCAATCCCTAGGGGTATCCCACCTTGTATTCTGAGTTTTTACTGAGATCTAGGACTCTCAGTAGGCAAGGCTGGCTGGCTAATGAACCCCAAGGACCTACCTGTCTTCACCTCGCTAGTGCTGAGATTTTTAAAAGAATTTTCTTAGTTATTTGCTGAAGATTGAACTCAGGCCCTCAAGGTTTCATGGGAACCCTTTGCTCACTGAGTCATTTCCCCAGGCCTCATCTTTCAAATGCTTAGACATTCAATGCAAATGGAAGGTACCTATCTTCATTTAAAATTACATGCCCATGATAGTTATAATACTGAGTGCTTATACATCCTTCAAAATGTCTATTCAGATATGTTGTAGAATATCATTTTAAGATGCGCTGTATTTGTTTATGCTGTGGAATATTTGTTTAATGATGCAAACATGTGCTGTGTTCTTTTGTGTTGCATTTGTTTAACCCTGTGAAGCCGTGTGACTTTGCCTGCCTAAAACACCTGACTGGTCTAATAAAGATCTGAAGGGCCAATAGCTATGCAGGAGAGGGATAGGTGGGGTTGGCAGGCTGAGAGAATAAATAGGAAGAGAAATCTAGGCTTGAGAAAAGAGGAAGGAGTAAGATAAGGAGGAGTGGAGGACACCACGGGCCATCCTCCCAGTCATACAGCCATCCACGGAGTTAGAAGGAAAGATATACAGGTATATAGCCAGTCATACAGCCATCCACGGAGTTAGAAGGAAAGATATACAGGTA
Organism: Sigmodon hispidus; assembly: GCA_004025045.1. NCBI lineage: Eukaryota > Metazoa > Chordata > Mammalia > Rodentia > Cricetidae > Sigmodon > Sigmodon hispidus. Next base: position 104,803 of record PVIH01004674.1, on the reverse strand, counting down.
TATAGAATAATAAAAAAAAAGCCCAGAGGCAAACTGTAGAAGAGAAATGGAATAATTTAAGTTAGAAAAGCTGGCTAGAAACAAGCCAAGCTAAGGCCAGGCATTCATAAGTGAGAATAAGTCTCTGTATTTATTTGGGAGCTGGGTGGTTTGCTCCCAAAGAAGAAGAAGAAGAAGAAGAAGAAGAAGAAGAAGAAGAAGAAGAAGAAGAAGAAGAAGAAGAAGAAGAAGAAGAAGAAGAAGAAAACTACATAGATATTTTCTATGTCTGTTTGCTCATTAGAAAAAAAGGGGAGAGATAATATTAAATGCATATAGACCTCAGAGAGTTTTCACTGAAGAATGCAGGGTAAATGAGTGAGTGTTGTATATCTCACTCCAAACAAACAAACCATTCACAATTAAGGTTGTAAACACACAGAGTCATCTTAGCTCCCCATGGAAACGCTAGCAAGGAACAGGTAAGTGAATCAAAATGTGAAAACCAAACACCAGTCAATAATTTGTTTATGAATAGGAAGGAGCCAGTGGTAACAAAGCGTTGAAAAAGTGCAGTGATGAGCTGTGCTTTACAGGCAAGAGTCATAGACACATGAAGATTATCAATGGGAGGGCAGAGAAGAAACTCAGACCCCAGAAAGAAGGATCATGCAAAACAGAGACCAAGATACAGCAGCTCATGTTGTGGGCACAGCCCCAGGGAGAAAAGAGAAACAGAGTTACCTAGATCAGTGTACTAGACCAACAGAAAGTCAGAGAGTGAGAAAGGACTCCTGGATGCTTAAAATATAAAGACAAGCAGAATTGTGTTCTTATCTACTATAATTAGGGTTTAATAGGTAATGTCAAGGCTCCTAAATGGGAGGGTGACAGAACACAAAAAACATATTATTTGGCAATATGCCAAAAACATCAGCTGTCAGAAAATCAGGCAGCACTAACAGATTTCAGCTCTCGGATTCAGACCTGGGAATTCAAAATGAATGGAGGAGTTATGCCTAAAATGTTTTTCATGTTAACTTAAAAAAAAAAAACCCACACAATTTGCTTCATCTCACTTTTTGCCTTTTCCAGCCCTTCCTTCTTAACTTTTCTTCTTTTAAAGACAGGGTCTTGCCATGCCTTCCACACTGACTTAGAACTCAAGACACTCATGTTTTCGCTTCCCCTGAGCTGGAGTTACAGGCATGTACTACTATATCCAGCTCTATATATGTTTTAACAATTTTTGTCATTGTGGTAAAATATGTGATTTTAAAATTTACTAATAGAAATATTTAGTACATTCACAATGTTATATAAATATTGTCAATATCTTGTTCTAGAGTAGCATGTACCGTAGTGGAAAAGCTCTTTTAACTACCGCTCACAGATCCTCATGGCTCAATCTCCAGTACCCAAAAAATTAAAATGCTTATTAATACAAAGCAAAACCCACTGAATAGTCACTCAGGTTCCCTGCTAACCAAGCCACTGGCAATCAGTGGGCTTTTGTCTCCATAAATTTGCTGACTGCAGAGATCATATGGAAATGGTTTGTATTGTTCTAGTTTCCACAAGCAAAGGCTTGCGTTTCACTTTGTACTTGGCTGCCTCGCTATGGCCACCCCCTATGATGAGGACTGAACCAAGGCTCTCCCACATTTAGGCAAATTGCTCTACTACTGAGCTGTCTCCATCCTTCCTATTTTCCTTTGGTAGACCTGAAAGATAACAAAAACCATAATCAAACTAAAAACTATACATACAGCAATGGTTCTCAACCTTCCTAATGCTGTGACCCTTTACTATGGTTCCTCATGGTGTGGTGACCTCCAAACCATAAAATTCCTATTGCTACTTCATAACTGTAATTCTGCTATTGACATGAATCATAATGCAAATATCCGATAAATAAGTTGTATGATTATGCGGCCCCTGTGAAACCTCCAAAGTGGTTGAGACCCACAGATTGAGACTCCCTTTTAACCATCAGGTGATGTCAATTATGGGCACAAGAATGAGAGAAAATAGAATTTGGGGAGTATTAAAGCCTTTCTAGGCATATTTATTTCTTGTTTATTTCATATTTATAACCTATTGCTTACATAGCAAATTATCATTAGCTCAGAGACATAGAAATCCAATTCAGTCTCCCATAGTTCTGAAGGCTGCAAGACCCAAATGAGTCATGTTGAACTAAAAATTAAGATGCTGTCATAGACTGTTCCCTTCGGGGCCCTAGAGAAGGTCAATTTTCCTGACCCCAGGTTCCTTATTCTGCATCCCTCTCTTCCAGACTCTAACTGTGACCCTTCACTCCTCTCCTGCCTGTTCTGTCTGTACTTTTCCATCCTACTTCTTAATTCTGAATCTCTAAGCTTTGCAAGTTTCTCCAGAGGCTTACGTGCCCAAGAAAACTACTGTCAGAGTTGATAGTATACTTTTAAAACTAATAATTAATTATTTTGTATGTGTAAGTGTTTTTCCTGCATGCACATATGTGTACCATGTGTGTGCCCGGTGCCTGTGGAGAACACTGGATTCACTAGAACCGCACATGGAGTTACACATGGCTGTGAGCCACCGTGTGGGTGCTTGGAACTTAACCTGGGTTTTCTGAAAAGGCAACACAGATTCTTAACTGCTGGGCCGTCTTCCTGGTCCCTCATAGCATGCTTCTCAGGTATGGCATTTCTTCAGAGTCTCACATTATTTTTCTGAGGAATTCATGTGAATAATATATTATATTTAATAATAGATGCCTTGCCTGCAGGATCAGTAGGCTGGTGTCCTGTGTTCTTTAATCTTGTATACCCACCTTGTCACATCTCAGGTTCTCTCCCTGAGAAGCTCACTGGATGACAGAAAGTACATTGTAAATTACATTGAGTATGAAGACTCTCATTATATTTTAGATTCAGATATGAAATACAGAAAATATCACTTCAGCTTTTGTGCTCTGTGCTGAACTCAGGGAGAAAAGGAACCTTTGAAAACCCAGCCAACTTCTGGTCCCAGGAGTTGACATTCTCCTAATACAGCCTGCCCTGTTCTTCAAGCTGTAGTGATCTTTTTTTCTATCTGGCTGACTGGGTTTGAGGTGGGAGGTGGGGGGTTATTATGGAGGAGCAGAAGGTAATGAGGAACAAACGCCACACTCCATCAGGGCCCAGGGTCTCTACCACTTGTAACTTCTACAAGCTTCTCAAGTCATTCTTTGAGAATTTTTTTTAAATATTTATGCATCTTCAAAGAGTAAAGGCATTGCTCCCTGTAAATAGTCCAGCTTTTATTAGAAATGGCAGCAATGCAATCCATCAGTCTTTTGTTTTATTTTCACAGTTCTGGGAATTGAACCCAGGGCCGTACACTTGCTAGGCAAACACTCCAGCACTTAAGCTAGGTTCTAGGTTGATAATCACATTTAGATCAGTAAGGCTCATATTCACTATGGCACCATGTAGAGAGGGTCTGGGTTGTCTGAGACCTCCCATGTAGTACAAAGGACTTGATGATGAAGGAATGCTGAAGAACCTTCTAAACAATTGTAAAAGACCTGTATTGTTTTTTTCCCTTGCTCTATTCATAAAGCGATCTTGGGTTTATTTGCTCCATTTGTATGAAAGTAAGCAGGTCTGTATGAGCTCCCAGAATGGCTCCCATGATTAATACCATGGTGCAGGGTGGGGCTTCAGAGATGTGTCTGCCTTCAGGTTCTTTTTGTTTCTTCTATTTCTGTGGAATAAAGTAATAATAACTTGGGACATGGCTCTCTTTCAAGAAACCCTTAAAGGAAATTATACCATCCCCATCTATATTAGCAACTGATAAGGTTGTCTGTGAATATTTCTTTGAGAATTTCATCTAACATGTATAAGTGCAAAAAGACATACCACAATTATACCCATTATGAGAAATACATTCTCTAATTCTGTCAAGGAGACAAGCTAGATAATGTTCAAAGTTGCATAGATTTCAGGGTGTAAGTGGCTCAAAAGTTGAAATGTAATTTGTTTTTGGAGGAAAGGGTGAAGTTGGTCAGTGTATGGAAAATCACCCCCCCACACACACACACAAAGACTATATCAAAACAACAGTCCATCATGAAGCCTGGCTAAGAATCTATACTAGAGACCAGTGGGCAGAGGCCTTGTGGGTACATGTGATCAGATATTTCCAGGGCAATGGCATCAGGTCCCCTGCTGGAGCCAAGACTTCATAGCAAGCAAAAATGATGCATGTTAAAGTGGGATGCTACTATCCTGCTAAGTAGCTCTGGTTGTGTGATGTGGCAGCCAAGATGGCTACCTGTTTCTCTTCTCACATCACATAGGGGATGAATGCTGTTACCTTCTTCTCTAGCAGATTATTATTTACTTTGTCTCTTTCTGGTAAAATAAACAACTTATATATTATGGTGAATCGCCTTCTGAATGAAAATGGTTTTTTGTTCGTTTGGTGTGGTTTTGTGTTTTTGAGGCAGGTCCTAGCTAAGATGCATTGCATGGCCTTGACCTTGCTATAGAGCCCAGATTGGCTCCAAACTTGCTATCCTTCCCATATGCTGGGGTGATAGATGTGTGACCACAAACTGTTCTCAAAGGAAACAACCCCCAGAACTCTTTGTCTTTCAGTAACTTGACCTGAATTGTATCTTTGCCTTTTCCTGCCAAATGACCTTGTGCCTTAATTTGCTCATCTCGTAAATTTTGTAATCTGTAAGCTTTAGCGATTTGCTTTCTCTTCACTAGGAGCAACACAGTTCTCACATTCTGCAGCTGCCCTGAGCTTTGACTTTGGCTCCCGTTAGTCACGTGTTGAATTGCTTCTGGCAGTACAACACTTTGGATGTATCTGGAAGGCTAAGTTAAAAACATTTAACAGTCTCCCATGGTAGGGCCACCTGGACAAGAGTCACTTTGTAGACATGACTTTGCACAGTAGGAAACCATGAACTTTCCTAACCTCTGGGTGACATGGTGCCAGAGTACACATGAGTCTATTCTCAGACATGTCCAGAAGGTCTTTTGCTTCTTGTATCTGAAGTTCTTATACTAAAATATTGATTACTATTCAGGAGAACTTAATTTTTCAGGGATTAATATTAAGTAGATTCTTAAATCTTATTCAAGAATTTTAGATTTATTACAGGCTAGACATATCATTCTGCGCTAACATTGTTTATAGAACATTTTGTCACATAAGTGAATAAAAAAATGTGAGAATGGATTTGAATTCATTGTTCATTTAAATTGACGATGTTCTTCACTTAATGTCAACAAAATAATATACAAGATGAAAAGTATTTTCTGGGGCTCCCACTCTGTGCTCTGTACTGGGCTACAGGATATAACTACTTCTTATGGAGGGTCAACATATCCTGCTTTCAAAAAATTACAGTCTTGTAGAAAGAGGCAGGATAATAAAATCGAGAGGGAACTAGGTCAAAGTTAATATGCATCAACATTTGCTTCATTTTGTACAATCACCACAATCATATAAAGATTATCTTGCCCAATTTGTAAGTAGGGAAAAGTGATCCAGGAAGATGAAGTTGTGTATCTGAGGTCAAGGAGAAGCTGACAAGGCAGGATACTTGCTCCAGTGTTTATAACTTTAGGGAACCAAGTGCTTTTCACTAAGTCTAACTATTCTCAGTGGTCAGGGCCTAGGCTGGGTGCTTCTAAACTCTTGGACTCTAATCTAGAGAACTGAATATAAAGCCTTCCAGATTAGCAAGAGAAGGGTGTTAACTTTATCCAGAGAAAAGTGATAGTGTCCATTATGGAGAGATACTCCATCAAGACTGGCAGCGAGATACATGAATGAGAGCTCTCAGGAGCCCAATTATTCTTTGGGTTTTCTTTTATGGAGTTCAAGAGAAGAGGTCCTTGTCACAAGAGGGTGGTTTTTAATTTTGATTAATAGATCAGATACTATGTATGTTAATTTTTCCTACTTCACATGTTTCTTTCCATAATGCTTCTGATTTTAATAGTATGAATGTTTAATTAAGCACAGGCATAAGATAATAAATGGGAAATCATTCCTATAAGTTAACTAGAGGATATTATGTTGCTTTACTATGCATATGTATAAAACCAATTCAGTCCTAGTTAACTGTTCTGGTTTTTGTACATAGGTACATTGAGAGTATACCTTAGTAGACACTCTCTAAATTTTATTGTTATTAAGGGTAGAAATGAGAGACTACATAGTTCAGTTCAAGTGAGGTCCTGAGATTAAAGACCAGGGCCCCCACACTCGTCTTCTTCTATCTAGTTCTCGATGGTTTTAGCTTTAGAGCAAAAGCTGTCACCAGGTATAAAAGACCTTCCAAATCACTGTCCCCTGAAGCTGCTCATCTATTTTATTGTGTAATATGTTTTTCAATATAAAAATATAAATTTTAGAAACAGTCTAAGTCCCAAGAAACTCTCTGCATGCATGCATCCATTTGAGAAAAAAGACCATTTTAGCAGCAATAGCTCTTCTTAGACAGTTATGGGAGACTTCTTTGTTCCAGGCTTTACATGTTTTATTGTATTTCTATAATTTCTTTATAAAGTAGCAAGAGGGTCTGGAAAGTTATGATTTTCAATCACTTTTATTTATATGTCAATGCTATTTATTTCAAAATCACATTTTTCAAATGTTTGTTTCTACTAGATATGTTGAATTCCTTTTGTATACTGAATTTTTTAATCTATTATAAAATATAATAGATTAAATATTATACATATATAAAATATATGTAAAATAGAAAAATATAAATAATGATTTGATAGATTAAAAAATTCAGTATACAAAAGGATTTTAATCTATTAAATAGATGAACTCAGATAGTCATGTTTATATTTTTGAGTCATTTCTTGGGGGGCATGTCTTCCTGAAGCAGGAAGTCACAAATGAGACTGTTTTTCATTTGTAACAGGATGATCTGCCACGTCTGAAAGTCACCCATACTTCTGCTGTATCATAGGGTCTGTATGAGGAAACAGAGGGTGCTGATATTAAAACAGACACATTCCCATGCACTGCAAAACTGAGTCTAGTTTATACCCTAAAAACAGAAGACACTACTTCTTTTGAAGTATTTTTGGACTATTTTCAGAAAGCGGACATATAGAAAAAGCCAAATTAGAAACTGACAATGTTCCAAGATAAAAAGTTATATTAATCACATTCTTTTACCTCAAGAGTTACAGATATGGGATTCAATAAAAAAGTGTTTAAGAACAACGTGACAACTAGAGAACAAATCTTCTCAAATGCTTTATGTATTAATAGTATCAATAACAAATTGACTTAGGATTGAACTGAAAGGTGAGAAAGATAACAGGAAGAGAACCATAAGAACAACAAGCCAATTATAAAGATGAGAAATAGTACAGCTGAAAAGCACTTTCAAAAGCTCCTTGTTTATAAAGCAATATATAGATCAAGGGAAACAGTGCAATAAAAAACACAAATAAGCACACTTGCAGCCAAATGACAGAGACTGGTGTCAACGAGGCTGAGCCACGTGTTACGTAGGATGGGGTGACACCGGCACATGAGTTGTGACAACTATCCCTTATCAATATGTCACCAGTGGGATATATGGAGATCCCTGCCACCCTTACATTCTTTCTGAAGATGTTTTCTATCACTTTATCTCAGTGATCTTCATTCCCCACATCCATGAATCAGGTCTAATGTGGAGAAGAACACTAAGTAAGTTCCAGCTGAGGAGAATTTAAGATATCACCTAAGCATCAAGTCACCCTAAGTAAGAAGGTCTGAAAACCAGTGGATGAGAAACACATGATGACCAAAGGAAGTGAGAGGTCCTAGAGCATTGGTTCTCAACTCATGGGTAGTGACCCCCTTGGGAGGCTCGAATGACCTTTTCCCAGGGATCACGTATCAGATAGTCTCCATATCAAATATATGTGATTCATAACTAGCAAAATTGCAGTTATGAAGTATCACCAAAATAATTTCATGGTTGGCAGTTACTATAACACAAGGAACTGTATTAAAGGAATCACAGCAATAGGAAGATTGAGAACCACTGTTGTAGAATAAGGTTGGTACCTGAGGAAACGTGTATAAAAACTAAAGAAGCTCAATGAAGTAACAGTCCCACACCTCTACACCAGCCCATTAGTTGTGACAACTATTCTTTACTAGTATGTCACCAGTAGGCTATATGGAGATCCCTGACATCTGTACATCTCTTCTGTAGATATTTTCTATTTCTGTGCAACAGACAACCACAGCTCAGTGGCTTCGCACAGTGCAAATCTGTTCTCTTACAGTTCTAAGGCTCAGACATTCAACATGAGTCTCAGAGGGTTAAAGCCAAGGATTCAGTCACCAGGGAGGCTCCATTTCTGTCTCCCAGCTTCAGAAGGCTGCTGTCACACCTTGGCGGTGGTGGCGGCATTTGCTGTCTCCTCCAGCTGCCAAAGCGCCTTCTCTGACTGACCTTCTAAGGGTCTGTGATTAAGTACACAGTGTCAACTGAGATAAGCCAGGAAAAGATCCCCATAAAATCCTTGATGCGATCACACCTGCAAAATATTCTTTGTCATATAACATTCCATTAATGAGAACATGGCAGTATACTATCATTCGGTCTACTATGCTTGTCTAAGATTAAAAACAAAAAATGTGTCTACATGTGGGTATATGCCTGTGAATACAGGTGCCCACAGAGGCCTGAGGGGTCAGAGTCCATGGAGATGGAATTATAGGGATGTTGTGAGGCACCTGTTATGGATGTTGACAATCAAACTAGGTTCTCCACAAGAACGGTACTTGCTCTTAATTACTAAGCCAGTTCTCCAGGCCCCTGCTATACTGTTTTTTAAAAAAGGAGGAAACATAGGTCTGGGGAGGTGACTAAGTAAATAAAATGCTGTCATACAAACACAAAGATCCAAGTTTGATGATCCAAAAAACAGAAACAGAAAATGTTCCTGGAAAAGAGCATAAAGTCACTGTTAATCACAGATCATGTAATCATACACACATAGAAAGACCCTAGAGAATTAGATTAAAAATAATTAGGAGTTAAGCAAGATGAATGAATATAAGTTCAAATGGGCTTCAAAGATATCAGCAGCAGTCAGAAAATATAATGAGGAAAATTCTCCGTCACAAAAGTAACAGAAATCTAAAATACCTAGAAAAATAAACTTACCAAGAAAGGTGTTGGCCCTCTGGGAAAACAGCATGAGAGGCTACATAGGATTATAAAACAAGGCCTAACTAAACAGAAAGACATACGGTGTGCCTGTGTGGATGACTATAAAGACGTTAGTTTTTAGGTTTAATACAACATGAACTCTCAATGGATATTTCCCCCCTTTGACTGGTTTTGTTGAAGATTCAAATAAGAATCTAAGACAAGCAACAGGAAATGTGAAGAGCAAATGTGACCACAGTGGAGTGAATTTGGTGCAGGTAGAAGCTATGTTGCTAATATCTGGTGCTGGGACAAACAGATTGGAAAGTGAGAACAGTATGGCCTTGCGAGAAAAATTCTTTATAACATGTGATTGGACTACAAAACCACAAAGGTGACACCAGACACTGAAGGAAGGAAGAAGGGAATAGTGTCCAGTTCAACCTCGTCCCATCTGTTGTACTGTGTCACAGCAAATGAAACAGGAATTATATCATATAGAGGAAGTGAGGATGTCTTAGTTATTCTTTTGTTGCTGTGAAGAAACACCATAACCAAGGCAACGACAAAAAACAAAAACCAACCAACCAAACAAAAAACAATGAATTGGGAGCTTGTTATAGCTCCAGAGGGTTAACGGATGCTCATCCTGGTGGGAAGCCTGACAGCAGGCGCGACACTGGACCAGTAGCATCTTGATCCAGAGGCAGGAGACAGGGAGCAAGAGAGTGAGACTGGGCTGGGCTGGACTAGGCTATTGAAGCCTCAGATTCCACCCCCAACAAGGCACATAATAGTTTCACTAACTGGGGACCAAAACATCAAACATTTGATCCTATGGGGGCCATTCTCTCTAAACCACCACAGGGGGTGACTCAGGAGTAGGACTCTTTGGGGAAAGAGAAGACCGACACCCAAATATAAATTTTCAATCTCTTTCTCAAAACTATCATTTCTTATAGTAAGAAGAACATATCTTTTTACAAAAACATTAAAATAGAAAATTAAAATCTACTTTAGTCATTGGTGTCAGGAAAACGTAAAGTTTTGTATATTTTTATGAACATGTGAGAAAAAGACTAACAATTTCACAGAGTAGATAGATTAACGCATACAGGTCATGTGTGCAAGAATTAAGAGCAGTCAATGAAGGTAGGAAAAAAGTTCACCTTTGTCCCAGTTTAATTCTATTGCTGTAAAGGGACATCATGACCAAAGCATCTCTTATAAAAAGAAGTGTTTAATTGAGGGCTAGCTTACACTTTCAGGGGTTTAGTCTGTGATCATCATAGTGGGACGCAGACAGGCAGGCATGGTACTGGAGCAACAGGTGAGAGCTTTGTATTCTAACTGAGAGAAAGGGAGGCAGGTAGACAGGGAGGGAGGGAGAGAGGGAGGGAAAGACTGGGCCTGGTGCTTTTGAAACCTCAAAGCCCACACCCCACTTACACACTTCCTCTATCAAGGTCACACCCACTCCAACAAGGACACACCTCCTAATCCTTCTAAGTTTTCTCAAACAGTTCTACTCCACAAGGCTAAACATCATTTGAATCTATTTAATTGTCACTTTTGGGCTAGAGAGTGCCCAGAGGTAGCTGGAGTATCTCAAGATGCTGTCTTTCTGTGATGGGGGCCTTTAGTAGTACATTTAAGGAACTGAAACACTTTTTCTAGAATTCTTTCTCTAGGAATGGAAAACATTCACACAAAGACATTCTTTACATTTTAAAGGCTACAAAGAAATGAACTGACAAATTGTACTGGAATACTCTAGACTGTGACACATGGATAGTTTGAAAAACTGAAATTCTGAAAACATTTAGAGGCATGATGGATGTTCACAACATATTTTTAAGTAAAAATGTGGAATTCAAAACTGCATCCTAGAGAAATAACTTCTGGTAGTTAGGGCAGAGCATGTTAGCTAGAGTTTTAAAATATATTTTCAATATCATCATGTTTTCTAAATAAGAAGCTTTGTTTTCTTAACCTGAAAAGGACTATAGGTGAGTCTGTGTGTGTTCTGGGTTAGGGGCACTGTATGAGGCCAATCAGAATGGTCTTCAAGGGTTCAGTGAGACTTTGGAAATAAGAAGGGAATCTTGTTGTTTGAGAAGGCTTTTTTTTTATCCTGAGATCTCTCTGTCTCTCCCTCAAGTCACTCTATTCTTTCCCAAAAAATATTGTCATGTACACAACTTATTTTACATATTATGCACATTTTGAAAAGATAAATGGAGGACCAGAGATATAGCTCAGCAGTTAAGAGCATCAGATGTTTTTCCAGAGCATGTATGCACACACAGACACAGACAAGCAGACAGACAGATAGACAGACAGACAGACAGAGGGGAGGGTCAGGAGGATAACAATCATCTGTAACTCCAGCTTCAGAGTCTGACCTTCTCAGGTGTTGTATGCACATTGTACACAGACATACATGCCATCAAAACACCCCTGCACATACAATAAATACATCACAAGCTCAATAGATAAAATAAATGGATGCATTTAAGACTGACTTTTATTTACACAAGCTTTTGAAAAGCTTTTTAGATTTTACTTTGTTAAAAATGAAAAGATTTTAAGCACAGAACAACTTTTTGTTGCCTAGGTAGCAGAAATGCTCATAATGCTCTCACATGGAAGATTTCTAAATAAACCTATTCCTAAATTAAAGTGCTATTTCCAAGCAGTTAAGGATTGAAGGGGATGCAGAGACAGGTGAGAAGGAGAACGAGCAAGAATTGGAAATGCGGAAGTAAGGAGTATCCCCAGGACTGGTTCCGATTCTAGAGCAAATGCATCCCCGTTTCTGCTGCAACACCTGAAATGCGTTTTGTTAATCTTCAGCTTTTTATAAATTTATATATTTATAACAAATATTAAATATATATATTTAGTATATATTTTTCTGTCTTCATAGATGCAAAAACTGACTAAAGTAATTTAAGAAACGCTGGCTGATTTTGGCTCACAGTTTGAAGGTGTACGATCCCTCATGGCCCCGGAAGTCATGATGTGGGGAACAGGAATCGACTGTATTCACTGCAACTTCAAAACAGGAAGCCAATCAAGATGGATGCTGAGTCTGTGCTTGCTCGATTTCTTTCCCCTTTTTATCCCGTCTCAGGACCTCGAGTCCATGAGTAGTACCACCCTCATTCAAGGGCAGTCTCTCCTCCTCCATTACACCTCTCTAGAAATGCATAGATGCTCCCAGATGATTCTAAATCTAGTCAACTTGACAATGATAATTTACAAGTCTACCTCTTGGAAACTTGAGGCAAGAACACATCCCTTTTAAGTCGGAACATTGTACCCATTGTCCTCAAAGGCTTATGTCCCTCTTAGAATGCAAAGTGCATTCAGTCCAACTTCAGAAGTCCTACAGTCTAACAGTTCCACCCTTCAAAAGTCCAAAGTCCCTTCTGAGTCTCAGCACTAACTTTTTCTTCCAAATATTTTTATTGATTATTTGGGAATTTCACATGATGCACCCCAATCCCACTCTCTTCCCAGTCCTCCCTGGCACACACCCCCAGAAAAAAAATCAAAAGAAAAAGATGAAAACCACAAGTCCAATATATGTTGCCCATAAACTCAATGGAGCAAGGTCAAACTTCTCACAGCCAACCCCTTAAAAAAAACAAAAACAAAAACAAACCCCTGAGTACTTCTCCACCCACACCCCTGACAGAAACCATCAGTTGTGAAGAGCTACGCTTCATCATCTTTATCACAATTTTTAAGAGTTCTCTTAGATGGTTTCTGTCTAAGATGATATTTTTGGAAGGTGGGTTGTCTTAGAAGCCTGCTACATCCCTTTTTCTGAGCTATGGATCTGCAGCCATTGATGCCACTGGAAAAATAGTTCCCTTGTCCTTTACAGTAATCAAGAGGACTTCTTCATGGTTTTTGGCAATAGTATGAACCATGGACATCCACATGGTCTCCTGCATTAGCACGTGTCATAGACCACAGCATGGTCTCCTGTGGCAGCACAGATTATGAACACCAATATGATCCTCTGCCACAATATGGGCTAAGAACACCATCATAGCCCTCAGTGACAGCACAGGCCAAGAACATCAACATGACCTCACATGGCATTACAGGTCATTGACATCAACAAGTCCCCAGGTAGCAGCACAGCCCATGGGTCCTTAGTGGTAGCCCTGGACATCAATGTGACCTCACTTGGCAGCACAGACCACAAGCATTTGCATAGTCTTTGGTGGTAACATGGGTCATGGATATTAACATGCAGCAGGACCATGAACCTCAGCATGGCCCTCAGCAGTACAGGCCATTCACTTCAACATGGCCTCTGGTGGCAACCTAGATGACAGACACAAATATGGCATCTTCCAGTACCACAAACTATTGAAGTCCACCCGGTCTCTAGTGGTAGCAAGGGCCTCCTACAGGCAGCCACATGCCCTCTAGTAGCAGCCCAAACCACAGACATCCATAAGAACCTCCGGCTTCAACACAGCCTAGGGCAGCATATCACAGATACCAACATGTCCTCCAGGAACAGCACAGACCAGCGAGGTCTTTGGAAAAAGTACAATCTAGAAAATGAACCATTCTTCACCACATTTATCCTACTGCCACTCAGAACCAGGGAGATCATGTGGCTGGGCATCAGATTTGGGGGCTGAATCTGCGAAAGCTACAGCCTGCTGGGCGCTACCCCTTTGGCCCTACCCAGCAACGAAATGTTCTCCAGCCACTATTACTTTCTCTCATCCCTGTCTCTCCAGATGCCTCTTTCCACCTCTCTCTTCTTCCTTGTCTGCATAAGGAACCTTCTGATTGGTTTTATAAAGAGCTGAACAGCCAATAGTGAGGCAGGAGAGGATAGGGAGAATTTCCAGGTAGAGATAGGAACTCGGGAAGAATCTGAGGCAGGAGATTTTGCTATCAAGATACTGACTGAGGACATGCTGAGAAGAGGTAACAAGTCATGTGACAGAAAGTAGATCAACTCTCAGATCAGTCTCTCACCACTCCATCGCATATTGGTGGCACTGGATGGAAACTGAAGTGTGTCCCACAGCATATTTTTCCAAACAAACAGATTTACACAGAAATATTCAGTGTGATCAGTTGTTTGTCTGGTTCAAAGTTTCTGGTTTCAGAAGCACTATAAATACTGGACCATTGCTGAGACTCATCTCAGATATCCTGCTGTTTGTCGCCCAGAGTCAGGGTGATGTTACAGGTTGGGTGTCTGGGGCAGATTCTTTGTGAGCTCCTCGCTGTTACTCACCTCCTTGCCCTAGTTGTCTGCCACCCTGAAGCTTGTGGGGCTCAACCTTTGTGCTTGTAGCAGCTCCAATGCCCTCTGCTCACTGTCTCCCAGCAGGGCAAACAGAACCAGCTACAGCCAGGCAGCTTCATGTTAAGAGGATGCTGGAGGATCTAGGGACAGCAGTTAGAGCCAGTAAAGTCATTTCTGCAGGAGCTCCCGCTGTAGGGAGCGATTGTTATGCTTGTAGGCTGCTGGTATCATTGTTGTCACATGCTCTTTGTCTCCTGTCAGAGTAAGAATCTCTGGCCACAGGGTCAGAGGCTTGATGCTGGGAGCTGTCCATGGGGGCCCTAAGATGTCAACCCTAATCAGTATTAACCTGTTTGTGCAGAAGCTCCAGAGAGCCTCACTTTTCCATCATTGCTGCCGGCAGTCCCAGGGCTCGTCAGGCAGGACCATGGTGCTTGCAACCTGCTGGCTGAGACACTGGCGGAGAAGGGTATAGATTTCCCATTCTCCACGACACTCGGCTCTGCTCCTCCATCTTTCCAATTCTGTGAGTCCACTTTTTCAAAGCATTTTCTCATAAGACTTGCCCTTGCCTCTTTTAGGCTGTTCAGGAGCGACTGTGGTGGGCTCTAGAGATTCCTTTTCCACTACCTTGGAGCTCTGTGGTGGGTGCCAGTGGCCGCCACCACCTTTGCTTTCACTTAAGGAGAAACTCTTAATCAAACACACATAAAACTTGAAAAGAAAGTTATATGCATACATTGATGCAGAATAATTCCCAAAGAAAGAAATGGAAAAATAACAAGGAAAGACCAAACCAAACCAAACTATAAACAAAGCAGGGCAAACACTCAACTCTTTGTTTGTCTTGGGCTTGGTGTGACATCATCTGGACCACAACAAGCATGGGCACCCTACTCCTCCGGTTCTGCTGTTACAGAAGGTGGAACCTCCCTCTTGAGCTGTCTCTAGTTTATATGCCTGCAGCCTTCCTTGCTAGACGTCTCAAAGTCCGATTCTGGAATCTTTAGCATCCTGGGAAGTTAGGCTTTATCTTCACCTTCACTGTTACCACTAAGGACATCCTTGCAGAGGGAATACAATCCTACCCACACACTGACACCCAGTTGCTTTCTGAACTGGGAAATTCCCAGTTGGTGCAAGTGTCTATGATTCCATACCTCTTGTATTTTGTATATTTTTGAAGCAAGTGATATGTAGGTGATGCTACCAAATTCTTGAGCCAGTTTAGCACATAAGTATAGTATCTTCTGTGAGTCTTGGCTTCTGAACCTGGGAAAATACTCCTCTAAGCAGTTTCCTTGGGTAGGAAGTCCCTTTAGTGGCACTCAAAGTTCAGGCAGTCTCTTATCAACTGAGTTGCATTTTTGCAAGTTAAAGTCTTTGCTGTGTTTGCCTCAAGGAGCCTTTCCTATCTCCCAGCGTCAAGCATGAGGGTTTTTGTTTTTCTTCAATGGCACCAGTCTCTTCAGCAATCACAGTAGCTTCTCAGCACTCACCTTGTCTGCAGCTTTTAAAGTCTCTTCTTTCCATACTGAATGACACATTTTAAATTTCTTTCTGCTTTAAATTTTCATCATAGACTTCAATAAATGCAGTGGGCAATAACAGTGCAACAACATGAATGCTATGCTGTCTTTTAATTTCCTCCAGTTATTCTACTTTGAATTTAGCCTCATTTCACAAGTAGAGAGGGAGCAGGCAGAGTCTTGACCAGAATGTAACATGAACACCTTCAGTCTACTCTCCAACAGTTTTTGCTCCCTTCTGAAACCTAGCAAGCCTAGACTATCCAGATATTCTTTCTTAACTTTTTTGCATGTATTTATTGACTCTGTGTGTGTGTGTGTGTGTGTGTGTGTGTGCCTATGCATGCGAGTTTACATGTGTGCCATGGCATTTGTGAAGGTCAGAATATAACCTGTATAACCTGTTGGAATCGATTCTCTTTTATCAGCGTGATGATTCTGGAGATTGAATTCAAGTACCTTTACCCACTGAACCATCTTGCCAGCTCCACTGTCCACATGTTTATTGGCATATTGATGGTTTGAACTTCTACCAGAATGGTTCATGAAGCTCTGTTGCAGGATATTTGATTACACTATGTGAAAATGTGTCTCTGTTCTTCCTTGTCTGCATAAGGAACCTTCTGATTGGTTTTATAAAGAGCTGAACAGCCAATAGTGAGGCAGGAGAGGATAGGGAGAATTTCCAGGCAGAGATAGGAACTCGGGAAGAATCTGAGGTAGGAGATATTGCTATCAAGATACTGAGGACATGCTGAGAAGAGGTAACAAGTCATGTGACAGAAAGTAGATCAATATAAGCAAGTTAATTTGAGTTATAAGAGCTAGTTGGGAACAAGCCTAAGCTAGGGTTAAGCTTTCATAATTAGTAATAAGTCTTCATTCAGGAACTGGTGGTCCAAAGAAATTCTGGCTACCAAGCTCTGCTTGCAACATTCCTAGACTTCTGTATCCCTGGCTCCAAATTCCTGGGTGATCCCAAATTCATCAGTTTGAGTATGAAAATTAGACATTATATCCAGATAATTATACCATTTATTTTAAGTCAAATTACTTCCAATTTCTATTCATTCTTTTTCTTTTTTCTTCTCTCCTTTATACCATTGCATGCTATTTTAAAATTTTGTTTTTATAGTTAACTGTTAATACTTCTTTAAATAAATGTTCTTTGTTTAGAGACAGCTTTTTTTTTTTTTCTTAAGAGCCCAGGGTAGTCTTGAACTCATGATTCTCCTGCCTCTACCTATTAATTGCTGAAATCATAGGCATGTACCATTATTTCAAGTTACAATTTTAAGTAAATATTTATATCAGCTGATTTTTATAATAAATATTCTTGAAAGAACTTTAATGCATGTATCCTAATGCTAAGTCTACTGTTCTCTCTCACTTAGGGATTTTCTAGTTAGGGGTCAGTTCCTGTCATACTCAGCTGCCCATATGCTTAAGCTAAAGGAAAGCCTGAGAACTGAGAAGCCATTAGTGTGTGTGTGTGTGTGTGTGTGTGTGTGTTTTATTGTGTCTTTCTTTTTTTTTTTTTTTTTTTTTTTTTTTTTAGGAAATTTTTTTTTTTTTTTTTTTTTTTTTTTTTTTTTTTTTTTTTTTTTTTTTTTTTTTTTTTTTTTTTTTTTTTTTTTTTTTTTTTTGCTTTAGGAAATTTATTTATTTATTTTTTCATTATTATTATTTTTTTTTCCTTTATTTTGTATTTATTAAAAAAAAACACACAGTAAAAAGAATTTAAAATGTGGAAGAGTTATTGTGTCTTTCTTAAATAAGAGCAAAACTATTTAAACAAATATTTATTAGAAACCAGACAGATTTCTTGGCATACGATAGTGAATGAAGAAAACACACCAGAGTCCTTGCTCATCTGCAGCTTGTAGTCTAGTAACAAGAGAAGAGAGTAGGTGAATTATTTAGGATTTAAAACGATCTGTGCCATAGATAAGGTTAAAACAGGAAGGAAGAGAGACTAAATGCAAATGTGCAATATGGCTGGCTGGGAACAGCTTTGCTAGATGGTGATACCTGTGTGAAGACCCTAAAAAAAAATCACAAAGTTCCCACACAAAGAGCCCACTGGATGCCAAGAAAAGTTAGTGAATAGTTGTGCCCACCTAGAAACTCCTTTATGAAACCTGATGTGTGAGGCCTTAGTGGGAACGCAGTGACAGGGCTGGGAAACGTTCACAGGAGAGTGGGTAAGAATCGAACTAGAATCACAGTTTCCAACAGCCATGATAAATGCTCAGAAATGAAAATGGATCAATGTGTCTGAATTACGAGGGGAAAAGTTTCTCATCTAAAATATAGTGATCAGCCAACAATCCATACGGTAGTAAACCATTGAGATTTACCAGTGCATTGAGGAACTTCTTCCCATGACTCCTTATTGGAAAGCTACTTGAGGATGTTACTTTCAGCAGACTGGGGAGTATAAATTAAAAAGAAGCACTGATGGGAAAATAGATTTAGGTGCTTCCAACAGGGGAAATATAAATATGTGTAGGGGGAAGAGCAGGAAAGTAGATGAATCATGGCTTTGCTCAGCTTGATTCCCATAAGCAATCTAATGGGTAATGTTGATCGGTCAGGAAATGATCTAAGCGATGGTGGCAGGGATTTCCAACACCAATGTTTATGGTCTTTGTCAGTAGCAATGGAACCATCCAACTGGCTGTGAGAAGCAGGGGCAAAGGCAGCAGAGAAGGAGAACACGGGAGAGGGATAAACGGGAAGCCTTGGGAGTCACACCAAGGCTAGATCATTTGAGGCCAAGTAAGAGCAAGAGATTCTCCTGAATTCAAAGGAACGACACTTGTGAGCCTGTCTCTAATAGTGTATAGCATGGGAAATAAACTATTTCCCCACCAGTACACCATGTTATTGTGGACTGTGGAAAAGGTGAGACTCCTGCATTACAGTGTTTGCTGATAGCATAAATGTATACAATACTGTGAAAACCAAATTGCTATTATTTCATTCATTCACCTAAGTTGTTTTTTTTTGATTTTTTAATATATATATATTTAAACTTTATTTATTTATTATTTATTTGCCTTGGTGTTTGCCTGGAACTACAGACAGTTGTTAGCTGCCATGTGGGTGCTGAGAATCGAACCCGGGTCCTCTGGAAGAGCAGACGGTGCTCTTAACCACTGAGCCATCTCTCCAGCCCTTTAATATATATATTAAAAAATATCTATATATCAGGTACTGCTGAAATCGTTAAAGATGAAAACAATTCTTGCTGAGTAAAGATAACAGTCGTATTAGGGAATCACATAAGGAATGTGATAAGGGACAGATAGATAAGGACTGCAGTCCATGGAGTATTTTAGGTTCCGTTTCCATGGAGGACACTCTGAGCTCAAACACTACCTGCCGTATAGAATGAAAACTGGGCTTTACTGAAAAGGAGCCAGCCGGGGCTGGAGAGATGGCTCAGCGGTTAAGAGCACCCTCTGCTCTTCCAGAGGACCCAGGTTCGATTCCCAGCACCCTCATGGCAGCTAACAACTGTCTGTAGTTCCAGTTCCAGGCAAACACCAAGGCAAATAAATAAATAAAAGTTTGAAAAAAAAAAAAAAAAAAAAAAAAAAAAAAAAAAAAAAAAAAAAAGTTTAAAAAAAAAAAAAAAAAAAAAGAAAAGTAAAGGAGCCAGCCTTTGTATCCTTGAGAATACACTGGTTCTTTAGTGAGTCTAACTTAGGAAAGAATTCCTAAATAAATAATTTAAAAAAAATACAGGACATGTACACCACATTCTAAAAAAAATTAAATAAATCTATGTTAATGACAAAGGGAATTAAGTAAAGATGCACACATATATCAAACATAAATAATTTTCTAAAACTTCTTTTGGTGAATCATCTTTGAAAATATTCCATAGTAGTCTCTTCCAACTAATGACAATATTGAATAATTCAACAGGGACAATTTCTTCAGCACACTAGTGAGAAACCCAGCAAATAGATTTGAGGTGATAATTCTTCCTTCAGAGAGTACAGTGAGAATCTAAGATGTTTCCCTTAAGCTATTAGCATAGTACAGAAACTTTTCTACATTACTGGGGAGATGGTGATGTTGAAAATTTGTCTTTAAATCTTTGCCCTGGTGCAGGAAAATTCAGAGTGCACTGTGTACTCCACATGTGTACATGGCAAGAATATCCCAGGAGGTGGCAAGCTGAAGGGAGCCCGGGCCTGAGAGAACTCCCATCTGTTTTAACATATGGGACACCGAGGCATGGAGAGGTCAGTGACTTGATTAGCATTTTCCAGAAGAGTCTGCAGGAGCCTCAGAGCGTTATCACAACTTCTCTGGAAAAGAACTATGGGTTTCAAAGGGAGAGACACTGATGAAATAGGAGTCTCTGTCTCTCTGTCTCTGTCTCTCTGAAATAATTTCAATTACGTGCCAATAAGCCCCTACTTATAGCGGGCAGACACAGGGCACATGGGGTGTGTCAGGAGATTTTCCTTCCCCTGAAAGCACGTACTAGGCCAATCAGTCACAGCAGCTTATTGTTGTAGGTGTTGAACTCAGATTTATCTAGCTAAATTTGTTCTTTGGGTGTAAACTCTGTCTGGGTCAAGGTGATGTTTTCCTCCCTCGTTAGAATTTCATAACAACATCAGGTCATTTCCTGCTTGGATTCCATAGTCTGCCCTGGGCCACAACTGGGGAGAAGGTTAAAGGAAAGTGCCAAACACGCACGGTCAGAACCCACAGGAGGCAGACTTCTGAGGTTTCCCCTACTTTTTCTTTTGCCACATCCACAACTGGGAAAGAGGTGAACTTTTGTCAGCATATCCTGAGTTCTAGTAACTTGTTGACACAATTGTGATATCTTCAGGTCAGACCTACAGTCAGAAGCAGGAAATGTGTACACGTCTGTACACATACATCCTTTTTCTCTCTATGTTCTGTTACAGAGGGATTCTGCCTTCCCAGCCATGCCTCCTTCCGCCAATGCATTCAAAAGTACACGGGCTTGTATTTTCTGAACTCCAGGTCCCTCACCTCTTAAAATAGGGTACTGGGGTCTCTATTGGGGGTTTGCTGGGATGACGTAATTAGGTAATCTAAGCAGCAGAGGCTATTACCTACGTATATATAAAACACTTTCATATCCCTTTCTTGCTTTTTTTCTCTCTCTGTCTCCTCTTTTCACACACACTCTCCCTTACCTGTCTAGTTCTTTCCATCTCTGAAAAAATCAAAGTAATCCTCACTCTCACCCTATAGTGAGTGCAAGTCATAGTGGGCACAGCCCTTGCTCTTTCTCAGATGTGTCTTTTTGGCTATGTAAGGTAGAGAAGCCTCCAGATAAAGGGTTTGGATGGAGAGCCTTCTGCATCTAACATTCCACTATTCTGTTTTTGCAGTCCCAGATCATCCAGCACGCATGGTGCAATGTTTCTATTGAGAATTTTGTTATATTTTTTTTCTTTGAGACTGACTTAAATATTCCTGATCAAAACCACCTATTCTGTTTCCTTAACAGAGAATTAAAATGAGCTGGAGAAATGGCTTAGTGGTTAGGCATACTGGCTGCTTTTCCAAAGGACCGGGAATTGATTCCCAGCACCCATACAGTCACTCACATCCAACTGTAATTTCAGTTCCAGATGATGTAACTCTCTCTCCTAGTCTCCAAGGATAACAGGAACACACATGGATAAACAGACACTCATGCAGGCAAAACACCCATACACATATAACAACAATAAGTTCTTTTTAAAAGAGAAAAAACTAAAAATACTAAGGAAAAATGTACATGTCCAGTGTGCTCTTTCACACTGTTCTATAGGCAAGAAACTCAGGTTGATTTATAGTTCTTCATTTTCTAAAGGGAAGATCTATGCTCCTTGTACACTTTTTACCTACAGCAAGTTTTGAGCTAACACAATTCTTTAAAGAGATAGATGCTTTGGAAATACCAAGAACTTTAATGCAAGCAAGGGTATTTGTCACTAGGCTTCCATTGTGTCAGGCTCTTATTGAACCACCCAACACCTCACTATGACATTTAGTGCCTCATCGTTCTTTTTCTCTTATCATTTAAATACCAATGTTATACACACAAACAAAAGAGTGGAAAAAAAGGAGCTTGCTTCTGCAAACTTTCATGAATTATTAAAGCAGCGGCATGTTTCTCTGCATTAGTCAACCATTTTAGGAAAAGAACATAGACTCAAATAAATGGACAGCAAAAGAAGTGTGGTGAACCTGGGGACCAAAGGAGAGCGAGAAAAACAGGAAGTGAAGGGGTGTGACTGGGAGGAAGAGGAAACGGGAACAAAATAGATCCTGCCCTACTCTGCTTACAAATCTCCAGTTTGAACAAGGAGCTCCACTCACAGGCTTCCATACACAGTAAACACCACTTCCCTTCTCCTCACAACAATGTCATCCTTTAAGGTCAGGGGGACACTCTAGACTTGGGGTAGGTTCAGATCTTGCTATTTAAAGGATTTGCTCAATATAAATGAAGAACAAGGAGGTAATTAGAAAGAGTGGGATCATTAATAGGGAAAATGGGTGACTATAATAGACTGAAAAATCTGTTTCGCTCTGCGCTGTTTTCCTGGGAGGCCATTCCCCCACCTCTTTTTCTGGAGAAATATGGTCTCAGTCACATATTATCCAAGCATTTATGAAATCAAAATTACCTGTCCAGACACTGACATATAAGGAGATATTATTTAGTCTTAAAAAGAAAGAAAATTCTGACTTACTTCTACAACACGGATAAATCTTAAGACATTGAGTAAAATAAATCAATTACAAAAGAATGCTTTTTTGAGATATTAAGACAGTCTAATTCTTGAAACAGAAAGGTAGAAAGGCAGGTGCCCATGGCTGGGATGATGGGATGAGGGATGGACTTATTGTTCTTTTGGGGGGGGATAGGGTGGGGAAGGATCTCATTTAGCCCAGGCTGGCCTATAACTCATTGGTAGGGCTGTCTAACTTGAACTGGTAAACTTCCTGTCTCAGCTTTCTGGGTGCAGACATGTACCACCATGCCCAGCACAACTTAGTGTGTAATGAGAACCGAGTTCCAATGTCTAAGATACACAGAGCTCTGTGGCTAGGCAACGATGATGGTTCTAAAACAACGTGGGTACACTTAATGCCACTAAAGAAACAGTTTCAATGGGTTAGGGTAATACATTTTATTTTATATATTTTTTAACCCTTAGTAAATTGAAACACCCAGATAGTCAATCTCTTACCACCTTACAATGAAGACTCAGTAAGAACAATTGGTCTACAGAAACCAAGCCACCTCTAGACAAAGTCACACAGAAAGGGGAGAATAGAGCACACTAGGAAAGGTTCTTGCTTTCTCTGGAATTACATTAATGTTCTCTTGTTTATCAAAAGCTTTGTGAGTCAAATGTTATCAAGAAACTGAGGCTCAGGAGTTATTAACTTTATTGTTCTTACCACATGGAGAACCACACAAAGACTTTGGTGCCAAGGTGGTAATTACAAAGTCCACACTCTTCCATACTGTACTCTCTTTAAAGGGTAGTTTTCACTTTGAGGAAATGGTAATTAAAAACTCACATGTAGGGTTCCTGCGATATCTCGGCAGGTAAAAGCACTTGATAACCTGAGTTTGATCCCTGAAAAATCTGGATGCAGTAGCACACATGTGTAATTTCAATGATCCTACAGAAAGGAGAAGACAGTATCATCACCCATAAGTTCATGGGCTAGACAGCCTGAAGCAAGCAACATGGCAGGAAAAAGTGAAGCCTGTGTTAATAAGGAGGAAGAAAAAAAACAACAGATAAAAGCTGTTGAGTTTCAGATGCATAGGCTGGGGTGTTAGAGAGAGAGAGAGAGAGAGAGAGAGAGAAGCAGAGAGAGAGGGAGAGAGAGAACAACACACATACACAATAATAAATTAAATACATGTTATGTAGTGATATTTTTTAAAGGCAAGCATTGCTCAGTTCTTGGAAGAGAAAGCCAGAAGAGAATCTTCCTAAACAAACAAAAGAGCTAGATAATTTAAGGGAGTGAGAAATTTCCTCTTAACTTCTGAAGATCGTTTTGTGTTTCCTATCCACTCTGACGTCTGAATTTGGGAAGCACGGCAGTATGAAACATACTATTTTAAGTCTGCACTTCTGAAGCTGACCAAAAGGTGCAACAAGACTGGGAAGAGAAAATAAAATTAAATTAATAAGCTCTCCTGATGAACTCATTATAGTATGGCGGGTTTAGCATTAGCTGTGATTAAAGATGCCATAGCTCAAAATGGAATAAAATATGGGCATGGGCTTGGCCTATTAGCAATGTCAACTGTGTCCTGGTTGTCTAGTGAATGAGTAAATGGGCCTGGGATAGAGTCATTAGATCTGCGCGGATCCCTAGTGCTGGGTTTGTCTGTCCTTATTTGCCTCTGTATCCTTAGAGCTCACTCCCTTGCTAGCTTCCCCAGCCTCAGTCTCCTAAGTAGGAATGACAGTGTCAATTACACACAAATGTGGAAGCATGAATTATACTTAAAGAGACAGATTATGTGAAAGTGACTGGTATACTTGGATTTAATAGAGAATGTTTGATAATTTGGTGTAAAAAAAAAATCACTTATATTTCAAGTAACTGGTTCTCTTTGTGTCTGAACAAAATAGGCAAGTTCAGTTCTAGCCAGATCCTAGATAAAATTGCTAGGAAAACGTCTGGTTTAAAAGTTAAATATAGACTAGGTGTGGTGGTGAAACCCTTTAATGCAGAACTTGGAAGATAGAAGCACACAGATCTCCATGAGTTCTAGGCCAGCCTGGCCAGCAAGTTCCAGGCCAATCAGGCTATTATAGTGAGATGACATCTTAAACAAACCAAAACCAAAAGCAAAACATAGAAAAAAATAATTAAGCCTTTCTATACTTTGAAGCAAATGGCTGACAGAATATTAGTACCAGCTGGAGATTTACTGATTAAAATAAGATGGTTCTCTACCCTTGTCTCACAATTTAGGCTGTTTAAAAATATCCTGGTCTAAAATTTTGAAAATAACTGATGGGTTGTAGTTAATCATATTTATAAAAGAAATACCTGGTAGTACAAACATTTACTAGTATTCTATGGACATTGGAAGGAAAGCAGTTCGCTTGAGTTGAGTCAGTAATGAGCAGATTGAGAACACATCTGCTAAAGGGAGACACATTTGTAAAATATAGAGACACTACCCTTTGTGTGTCCATGTGTGGGGGAGGGATGTGTTTGGTCATGTGAAGGTCAGAAATTGACATCCAATGTCTTTATCAATCGTTTTCTATCTCTTTTTTTGGAGACATAATTTCAGTCATTGAACTGAGATCTTATTGATAAGTTAGATTCATTGGATACAAGCCCCCAGGATTCTCTTGTCTTCGTCTCCCTAGCACATCTCCATCTAAAATTATTTTGAATGAATACTTGACATTGGAAATCAGACTTTTTTTTTCTTGTGCAACAAATACTTTACCAACTGAACCATTTCTCCAACCCTTCTTCTGAGCAACTGGCCTTTCCAATATTCCAACAAGTTTTATTTTTATTAAATAAGGTTAGTTTGAAAATGAGTTTTCAATTCCTGTTAAGATCCTGTAGACATTATACTATGGAGGATGAGCTGGAGAATGGAGAAGTTCATGGTTTCTTTTGTTGGCACTGTGTACCTTCACTTTTTATTTCTTGCATGCTTTTTTCTTCTTTTATATGACTCTCAGAAAGTATGAATGTCAAAGATGAAAGTGACAAGATATCTTAACAAAAATAGACAGTAATGTGACATCAGCTGTCTAGTTAGCCTTGAGTGTTCTTATCAGTAAATAAGTCTATTATAATTACTGTTGTACCTGGGTCGTGAGACCCTCAAAAACCACTAGAGAGCTGGATTCTGATGCAAACACATGAGGATCAGTTTATTCTTTTGGACAAATTTGAACCCTGGCTGAAACCCTACGTTCTGATGCAGTGGAGGAATTCAGCCCCAAGCTCAGGAGTAAAAGGGTTTTTAAAGAAAAGAATATGTAAGTGGGATGTTATACGTCTTGCCATTTCAGAATTGGATAAAAGGATAGGAGATAGAGCAATTCTTGGAAACTATTGGTTAAACTTTCTATTAGAACCTAAGTTTTGAATCTATTGGCTGTTAGGTGCATTCCTGAGATTTTTTTCCTAGATTCTTCTTAGACCTGAGCCCATGTTGTAAATGATTTCTGGGCTGGACTTTCTGGTATAGCCCAAGAGGTTTAGCTCCACTCTCAGTCCCACTTAGCCTCAAATAATCACACACAGCCTTATATTATTTTTACGCTGATTGACCTACGACCTAGGCATATAATTTGCTAACTCCTTCACCTGAACTCAACCCATCTTGTTCAGCCATGCACCTCAGTACCTTTTCTCAGAGCAGCATTTCAGCTTCTTTCCTCTGTGTCTATTGCTGTCTCCTCCTTATGTCTGTGGCAGCCCTCTCTGGCGGCTCTCTGGCATCTGTCTCTGTTCTTCCTGTACTCAGAGTTTTCTTAGCCTGGTAGCCCTGCCCACACTTCCTGTTTGCCATTGGCCAATCAGCTTTTATTAAACCCATAGATGGGACAAATATTTACATTACCAGCATAATCTCACTACAGGCTGAGCTCTCAGGCACTAAATGGTCTTTCCCTGAAATAAAGTTTTGTAACAGTAAGTCTATGCCTTCACAATTACACCATAATTCATAAAAAAGAGAAAGAAATCCTAGTCACCTAACCTTTATTGACTGTGATTTCCTTCACTGTCAAATGGACATTGACAAAAGAAAATAGAACTGTATTTTTTTGTCGTTAAAAATATTATCACACCTTCTGACCCAGAGGTCTAGTATATTTAAGCACTCATATTGAGGAAAAAGGCACAACACCATTTCCTGTTGCTTACACTTGATCTTGGCTGGAAGTTAAAGGAGCAATTGCTTTGAAAATCGCCATCAGGCTGGTTTTCTCGGCACTTCCAGTACTCTGAAGCATTGTTACCAAAACAATAACATGAAAGAAATCTCTAGTGATTTTTATGACTGTAAACATACAAACACACCTGGGAACTCAAGGTATGCTTTGTCATATTTCTGAAGGTTCTGGTGTCATTTTCTTACTCACTATGATTAGTATTCATGGAATAGCATGAACAATTGGTGATCTAAAAGCTTGCCTAACAGCCTGTGGAAAGATATATGGTGTTGCCTATCTCAAAACTTCTGGAAATCCAGACATTTACACTGATATTTAATTTTTATATGTAAAAATATTTCTGATAAAATTTAACTCCTCTTTTTCCTTCTACTTCCTGTCCATTATGGACCTAGATGTTGAGGATGGAACCATTTATAACCTGAGCTGAACATGACATACTAATTTGATTACCTAAGACATTTGGAATCTGCTAGTACCAAAATTCCAGTGGTGATTTGAAACATGGTAGAAGTCACTAACAAAAAAACAATTCCTCTTGGCTACCCTGGCTGACCAATGGTACATCTGTTGCATTCCAAGACTCAGGAGCCATGCCTCTTTGTCAGCTTATATTTTCTTGTCTAATTTATTTTACATTTAAACAGACTTTAGAGATCTCTGAAAGAATTTGTTTTCTACTAAATACTACATGATAAATCTTAATTTCACTAGCTTTTTTTTAATGCTAACTGCTCATTCCTTATTGTAGTTTGATATTGTTATTCAACTACTGTAAATAAATGCTAATTAACAAAATGTCAGTTGACTTTCAAAGCATCTGCAGATGGCTTTTACTTTTCAAGAACAGTTTCATCTTTATCAGCAACAGATGAAGAGCCACCATATCTGACAATGTGGCAATCTATTAAGGCTCTAACATATGCATTTTAAATTAGGCTCCATGTACCATCTACTGAAAGATACGTTTTAACTTACTTGATAATGCCTAATGGGGTTGTGATAGATGGACTGATTATATGAATCTAAAAATAGTTAAAAGATATTTTTTAAAGGTATTATAAAAATCGGAGAGTTTCTTAGAAGCCACGGGTTGCCAAATAAAAATTCCAGTGTCAGGTGGTTTCCTCAGCTTGTTTCTAAAGGAGTGAGACCCTTGTAACACTACGGATTATTGTTATTGCTCTCGGTTGCCCACCAGAACTTGAGCAACCTCTGCTCCCTAATGCAACAACAGCATTAGGAAAGCCTCTCCTGTTGAAGATTATCATATATATTGGCTGAAGAACATGGAGGAATCAGGTTTGTAACTGATTGGGAATATTCTCCTTTCCTAGCTAGCTTTCCTAATGATGGCAGGTACTAAGCAAGCAGGTTGTTGGTACAAAAAGCCATCAACAGTCGTACCTACCTATGAACCCTGTGAGCTATAATAACAACCAGTACGGCCAGATATGCAACAGTGATATAGTTATATCAACATTATGAGGATACCTTTGTTTGTTTTTTAGATTTAATGCCTACTCCATAGAAGTAAACACATATCTAATACTGTAAATCTGGTCAAGAACAGTATCAAATTGCCCTCTAAATTTACTCTAGACCCACAGATTAGTGTAACTCTCAGACATCATCAGATGATGGATAATGCAGAAAGTCACAACTGCTCAAGATGTAAAGAATGGGTGTCTGTGGAATGCTCAGCCACAAATGGGACATCTATGTCCCATCTTTTTCCACCAAGGGCTCAGAGACCTTCTTGGAAGATGGAAGTGGGAAAATCGTAGGAGCCAGAGTTAGGGAGGATTACACTGAAGCACTGTCTTCTGGATATGACAGGACTACTACATAAATGAATTCATGGCAGCTATGGTTGCCTGTATGAGTCTTGTCCAAGGTCAAGCCAGTCAATAGCCCAGTATGGAGAGGAGAGGTGCTCATGAGTCACCTCTCCTAGCTAGGAGGCGGTTGTCAGCTGATGTCTTGTGGGGAGGGGGCATTCACTTTACTTTAAGTTTACAATCAGTTTATTGGACCATGTTCCAGTGAATGACTTCACAATCAGTAGTATGTGGGCAACACCAATTAGAATCTACACACACACACACACACACACACACACACACACACCACACAAAAGACATGGCATTGAAGGGATGAAAAAGTAGAAAGTGCTTGGAGTAAAAAAATAATTAAAATACATTGTATGTATACATGGAACTCTCAAAATATCAGTAAGATACAATATAAGAAATAAGAGGTGTTATGGCTGGCATTTGAATATAGAATCATCTCATAGGCTCAAAAGGAAATAACCAAGAAATCTTTGGGAATAAACAATTGTTTGTAGGACAAGCAGAAAAGTAAACACCACCTTGGAGCAGTAAAGAGAACCATATTGAACAAGACAGTCTTACAATTTAGCAAAGATCAACCTGAAGCTTGGAAAACACATTAAGGTAACTGCATCTTTGAGACAGTAGGCTGGAGATAAAACCCTGGGAAATGAGACAGCTGCTCCTCGATGGGCAGCCTGGCGTATTTTGAAGTGTGAACAAGCTGGGCCCCACCCCAAAGCACAGAAACCATCTATGCAACATGCAAACAGGATTCTCACACATCTGAGAAGGCACCTAGAACCAGACTTTCTTTTTCTTGTATCTGAAGAGAAAAAGTAACGTCATAAACTAAAAGGATGTGTTCCTAGTTCCAACTGACTATAAAAGAAGTCACAATTTAAAAAAAATTCTACAAACCAAAATCTGGGGCCAGGAATGTTGGTGAAGACATATTAACTTTTAAAGGAATCTCGGTAAGATGACTGCCACATTCTCAAAAGTGACATAAGAACCAGAGTGCAGTACAATGATGCATCAGAGAGCCAAAGAAGATACAAAAGCTACAGATTCCAACCTGAAATAGTCAATCCAGTGAAAATGCTCTCCAAATGTGAAAATGGAATATACATCTTTATAAACAAGCAAAATCAGAATTCACCATCATGATACCCATATATGCTAAAGGGAATTCCTCAGGCAAAAGGGAAATTATCCCCCAAATCTGAGAAAGCATGGCGTGTAATACAAAAAAAAAAAAAGAGAGAAGCTATTTGCACAGAATTGCTCCTTGTGGGGTTTTTATAGAGAGAGTAACAATTAATGAAAACTCTAAAGCAAAATCAGGGGGAGCATTGTTACAATTTAAATGCTGTGAAGATCTATTGTAAGAAGCAAAATGAAATCAAATAAAATCCTATTGACTTAATCCTCAGGACTTCCTGGGAACCCTTTGGAGAGAGCACTCGGCAGAGGAGATTTAGTTGCGTACACATGAGAACCAACTGAAAACATAGGCAAGAGCTTGAATCCGTAGTGGCAGACAAAGTGAATCCGGCCATTTGATCCAAACCTTGTACAGGGTAAGAGCATCATGTCCTGGTTGTTCATGGAGAGTTTGTTGGGGAGAGAAGGCAGAGAGCAAATCAAAACGATCAGTTTAGCAGAGAAAGAAAAGATGACACCCTTTCCCACCATCCTTAGCAATGTCTGTTTTTGTTCATTGTTTTGTTTTGTTTTGTTTTAGAAGGTGGCGTCTCTAACATGTGCATCAGCAAACTGGCCATGAATTAAAAACTATAGGATTTGAATTCAAGAAAATACGTTTATAATTTGCTAAGTACTTGGGAATGGTAAGTTACAGGACACTTTTCCAAAGATTACTGTTTCCAGGGAACAACTGATGCAGACCTTAGTGCAAAATGAAAAAACAAAGAGACTGAAAAAGGAACTTGCATCCCGAATCCAGGGCTGGGCTGCTACTCTTCTTGTGTGCCAGCCGTACTGAGCAGATCCCAGGCTTCTGCTGACTGTATCAAGTATGCTACTGTTCGGCTTCTGTTGAGCACAGCTGTACATGGCCAGAGGAAAGGCATGGTTTCTGTGCAGACCCGTCTTAACAGGGGGCACCACAGAGAGCTGCAGATGAGCGGGTGGAGACGTGGATGAGCAGGAGCCATAAGAAAGCACAGCCATGTTACAACACATTAGTGCTACTAGATACCAAGGAACAAAGCAAACCCTCACCCACTCCCAGCCCCTGACCCAGATCCCTGATGGACAGATGTCTTCAAAGATAGGAGAGTGTGCAATAGGTACTGGGTCCAGGGGCGAAGAATAAAGAAATAGTGATATCATTTCTTTATAGAAAATCAGCTGTCTTGCAATCACATCCCTTTGCCTATTAATCCATCTGAAATTTCCCAGGGGATTTTGAGCTGGCTCTTTGCCTGCTGATGAATCTGTAACTCTGTGATAATTAACTGTAATGGTTTTGAGACAGACCCTCTTCTCAATCATGGCCTGGTCCTGAGCTGTACCATCTGCACCTGGCTGGCTGGCTGGCTAACAGCATTCCCATTTATTCCAGCTTTTTTTTTAAAAAAAAAAAAAATGTGGAATCCACTGTCCTCTGTGCTAACCAGGGAGCCAGGATGATGGCTCTAAATCTCTAAATTTCCTTCTGGTGATGTGAGATGATAGGAAAGGAACGGGTTGGGGGTGAGGGGAGGCCGGAGCTAAAGGGCTCCCTTCTCTGACACCAGGGTACAAAAAGCCTCTCTATTCCCAGCCACCTGGACTCACCAGACTCATTATGTGAATGAGCAGACCAAAGCCCATCAGAGAAGGGAGTTCTTATGCGATCAGCTCCTGGTGCCTGTGGTGGGGGAAGCAGGAGGCTGCTGGTAATTTTCCGGGCACTCAGCATGCACCACAGTGCCCCTCACACAAGCACAAAGGCAAAGTGACTGGAGAGCAGATGGGCTGTATTCCAGGCAAAGGCAGAGAAGAGGTGATGGAGACTGGATTTGTTGCCTCCTTAGCCTTGCTGCTGGCCCTCTGTCTTTGACACTGGATTTACCTTTCATTAGTTCCTAAACAGAGGGTACATCCCAGCTGGGTCCTCTGGAAGCCTTGGATTTGCTGATCTGCACACTCCTGGTGCATATTTTTATGTGGGCAGGGAAAACAGATGGCTCCATCCACATAGCT
The DNA here is from genome assembly GCA_004025045.1 of Sigmodon hispidus. NCBI lineage: Eukaryota > Metazoa > Chordata > Mammalia > Rodentia > Cricetidae > Sigmodon > Sigmodon hispidus. The sequence goes on along the minus strand of PVIH01004674.1, from coordinate 72,812 downwards.
GAAACCCCAGCTGGTTATTGCTGCACTAGAATGACCCGAGCTTGGGGATCGGAATCTTTCCTGCCAGAACCTTGGGCTAGTTGGGAAATATGTTTGTCTTTGAATTAAAGCAGAGGCAGCTAAGGTCTAAGATGCTGCATCCTCACTGTGCCCTGTGGGCTGAAGGAATGCAGGAGAGGCAGTGTTAAAAGTACATTGTCAGGACAACTTCCTACTTGCTGGGGTCCATTGCTTTCTTCTCCTTTTCTTTCCTTCCTTCCTTCCTTCCTTCCTTCCTTCCTTCCTTCCTTCCACTAGACAGATCAAAAACTCACTAAATATAATTTTGTCTTTGCTTCTACTTGTATTAGTTGAGGAAGGGGTAGACGTGATGAGCTGTGAACATGTTTGGGTGTGGATGCACAGGTATGTGGAGGCCAGAGGTTCCACTGGGTGTCTTTTTCAATCACTCTCCATCTTTTTTTTTTTGAAACAAGGTCTCTCCTTGAACTTGGAGCTTGCATATTCAGGTAGAAGGACCTGGCAGAAAACCTCAGGGGATCCTCCTGTTTCTGCCTCCCAGGGCTGGGATTATAGGGGTGCACTACTGAACCCAGATTCATTTTCTTCTACTTTTAAAATTTGTCTTATTTCCCATTCTTGGTTATGCTGAAACAAATCTAATAAGAGAAATTTCCAAAGCATGCCAAACTTCTACATATATATTTAAAATAGGTTTCTATATATAAGTATATAATATGAATAATATATATGTATATAATTGACACCGACTTTAATCAAAGAATTATCATAGGCACTGGAAATTCCAAAATAAATGGCATATTGTCTCCATGATGAAAAACTTCAGAGTCTAGGAAAAGAGAGATATTGAAAACAAAATATTCAAAGAATGAGAAAAGGGTACAAATGATGTAATAAGGGTATTGAGGAATAATTTGTTTTCCTTAGGAATTAGCAAGATCCAGGCTTTGAGTAGCGATACTTGAGAGACGGTAAGATTTCATCTGGGGTATGAAATCCAGCTGAGGGAACTCCATTTGTGACATGTGGAGGTGTAGAACACTATTCACTGCTCCACAATGCCAGTCCACTCAGATCCTTCTTCCTAACCTCTGTCTAGTCAGGTACCTATGTCTGTATACATGACCCTTCAGAAACTGGTCCCATTGTCAAGGGCAGATACTAATTAGTCAACATTAAATCAGTATTTATATTCCTGTTGCTTAGTTTGGGTTACTGTTGCTGTGATAAAACACTATGACCAAAAGGATGCTGTGGGAGATGGTGGTGGTGAGGGTTTACCTGGCTTATGCTCCCACATCCATCGTCCATCACTTGAAGGAAATCAGAACAGGAACTCAAACGGGACAAGAATCTGAAGGCAGGAGCCTACCCATGGAGGAGTGCTGCTTATTGGCTTGCTTCTCTTGCTTTGCTAAGCCTGCTTTCTTACTGAACCCAGGATCACCAGACTAGGGATGACCCTACTCAAAATAGACTGGACCCTCCCACATCAATCATTAAAAAAATGCCCAACAGGCCGAGTGGTCCGGTGCATGCCAGCACTCAGGAGGTAGAGGCAAGTGGATATCTGTGAATTTGAGGCCATTCTGGTTTACAGATGGAATTTTCAGGACAGAGTCCAAAGCACACAGAGAAATCCTGTTTTGAAAAGGCACAAAAAAAAAAAAAAAAAAAAGGGAGACGAGAAGAGAGGAAAGGAGAGAAGAGAAAGAGAAAGAAAAGAAAAAGAAAAAAACTGCTCTACAAGCTTGCTTACAGCTCAAAATTGCAGTGGCATTTTCTCTATTGGGGTTTTCTCCTCTTGGATGATTCCAGCCTGTGTCAAATTAACATGAAATTAGCCAGCACACCTGTGCATGTTGGATTTAGAGATAATTACATGATTGAGTTCAGGCCATTAATATTTGAAGTCTTCAGTGGAGAGTTTAGGCACATTTTCTCTCCAGTATGGAAGCAACGAAGGAAGAGAAAGGATTCCCATTTCTTTTCTTTCAAATGAGGTCCTGTTATGGACCTCACAGGAAGGCAGAGACCTCTTTGGAGGGAAGTTGTAAATACCCACTGAAGGGCCTTGGGCTCCTCAGGGCTTCTGATTCTCAAGGAAGAGCAAGGGAGCTTTCCCTGTGGTCAAGATTGCCACCATGCCACATGCAGAGTCGTGGTGCTCTTGGCTTGGGGTGTGGACAGCCACAAAGGTAGGTGAGACTGTATAGCTCTCAGAGGGAACTGGCTCCTTTGCACCCAAGATTCTGTTGGGACGATGTATCTATGGAAACTTTCGAGCAGCACACAGCCTTTCCAACATTCACTGCTGAACACAGGCATAAGGTGCTCTGTACTCATGACGTTGGCGAGTGTTCAGTAAATGTAAACCAATGCACCATCACAGACAGCAAAGAAGCCATCCTTTTAGATGCCAAGGATAGCACAATAACCTGTTAGAAGAAGAAGAAGAAGAAGAAGAAGAAGAAGAAGAAGAAGAAGAAGAAGAAGAAGAAGAAGAAGAAGAAAGAAGATGAGGTGGGATGGGGTGGGGGAGAGGTGTCTGCTTCCTCAGCCTCAGCCCTGCTGAATTAAGAGGCTGCTTTACATCTTTTCTGTTTTTTAATTTCATTTTTAACACTTCTTCTAATTGTTTTCTGTGTTTCTGAGCTGTTTGGGATCATGATCTCCAATGTGCACTTGACCAGGCTGGTCCCAGCTCTTAAATTTAACTTGCTTATTCCACAAGTATAATCTTTCAGGCTCTGTGTCTGGGTCTCCCTGGCTTTCACTTATGCAGGAAAGAGGGGCTGGGCAAACCTTCAGGGCTTCAGATTGACCTGTTCAGATAAGCTTCTAAAGATGTCTAAAGTGACAGTCCAAGTTTTTCCGCTGGGTTTTTGCCTGTGCCTTTGTGACAAAGCAACAGATTTAGAGCTGACGTTATAATTGCAGTCAAAAATGCCGACATGTGATTTAAATTAAATAGACATCCTCTGACCAGGGCCACACGGCCAATTACTCTTAGGGTGTTAAACGGAAGTTCTGAGACACCACACAATCTACTCTCTGTGAGATAAGTCAGAAAAAGAAGGTCTTTGGCCTGTGTGCTTATTTTAATTAAGTTCAATTTTGTTTTGACACACCAAGCAGTTTCCGTAGTCATCCAGCCTGAGAGAATGGTAAATAAGTCAGACCATTTATTTATTTACTTGTTCTAATTATCTATTCGTTCATTTCTCTATTTGCTTGTTTTTTTATGCTCGAGACAGAATGCAGAACCCGAAGCATGAGAAGCAAGCATTCTACCATTAACCTATAATCCCAGTGGCTTTAGATTCATAATCTCTGTTTCCCCTCTTGTTAGATGAGGCTGTTATGCAATTTCTCTAATTTTCAGATTCTTGACTGAAACTGATGATAATAATTCTTTCCTCATAGGATTATCGTGAGAGGCCTGATTAGACAAGGTCAGATGACCACAACATAATGCATGCATAATAAGTAGTATTATTTCTAAGTCCCTAAGGGGAGGAGGTTGTTGCTCTATAAAAGTATTTTTACAAGGTTATAAAGGAAATAATATAAAGAAAAATCATGAAAGTTAGCATTAGTCAGAAGTTTCCTGGGACACAGAGGAGAGACAGATGACTCGGTAAGATGGTTTGATCCCTAGCACCCACTTGAAGAGCTTGGACATGCCCTGTAACCCAGCATTGGGAAGCTTGAGATGGGGAGATTCTTGTCAACAGCTCTGCTAAGTGAGAGATTTTGTCTCAAATGCATAATGTGAAGCGTAATTGACAAGACAACCAGCATAGGCCTCTGGCCCTCACATGCATGTACACACACACACACACACACACACACACACACACACACACACACACAGAGAGAGAGAGAGAGAGAGAGAGAGAGAGAGAGTGTTCCATCAGACTCCTGAGCACTAAGCATCACTTGTAAAGTCTCCATTGAATTCTTACAAAGCTCTTTATCTCTGTCTTACAGAGGAGACCCTCAGGCATAGAAGAGATTAAGTAACTCCTCAGAAATGCAGGTTCAGTGGAGCCTCACTGCTACTCTACTTTCCTCCTTTCCAGAGACCAGCTTGTCTGAGAGAAAGAAGGCATTCAGCCATTCTCATCACTGCTGCTTCTGTTTCTGGATCTTTCATGCTGCTTACCCAAACTTAAGAGTTTTCCTTCTTCCCTAGCCGTGATGTATTGGGGGAGATCTTTTCAGGATGGCTTCCAGATGGGTTGAGAAGGGTGGATATCATCCTGGAGAAAGGAAATTCTTAGGTATCGCTGTGATCAGTTTAGGATCGTACATGTGAAAACATATATCATACCATTAGTAAAACATATCAGTAAAACAAAGCAAACAAAAAGACCAGACATGCCTCCAAAAGGCGGATAAATATGAAGTAATCAATAAATTCCTCAGAGCCCATGCGGTTTGCCCCTGTGGGAAACAGGGTGTAGAAGTCGACATGGTGGCCTCTTTCTTTAGGTCCAGCTTCAGGTCCAACATAGGAACTGAATTATCCACGTGGATTTGTTCAGCAAACAATCTTTGAGCATCTATCATGTTGTCCAACACTGAAAGATTGACAAATAGAGAAAGACTGTGTCTTAGGTCAGGTTTGAACTTGAAGGACTCTAGGATGGACCTTTTTCAGAAGGAGTCTGAACATTAATGTTGGAGATCACTCACCTCCAAGGACCACCATAAGCTGCTGCTTTTAAAGACTTGTCTCTGTTCTCTCTCTCTCTCTCTCTCTCTCTCTCTCTCTCTCTCTCTCTCTCTCTCTCTCTCCTACCGCTTTACATCTATTTCTTGCCCTATTCCTGTCTGCTGGTTTCGCAGTAATTGCGTGGTCCTCAAAATTGAATTTATGGGAGTGTGTTTGTTGTGACCAGTTACCTAAAGTTTAAAACACTGATTTTTTTTTTTCTATTTAAAAGGGACCTTACTATGAAGCACAAATTGGCCTTGACCTTTTCATCCTCTTTATTCCCATTTCTAAATTCCAGAGTTTCAGTTATTCACTACCATATATGGCTTTGACTCTTGAGTGATTTTGAAGCTACTGTTACCAAATGAGTCTCTGGGCTGCTACAGAGGATCCGTGGGCAATTACTGCTGAGCTGCTACCTGGGCATCGGTGCCTTTGTTTATGGCTCCAATGTGCACATTTTAATGATCCAGAGAAAAGAGCACAAGCTGCTACTGCCGGTTAATATGAATTTTGAATAAATAGATGCAAATGGGGTTGTGGGTGACAATGGCTTTCCCTTTGATTCTGGTCCCCTTCGTCTGTTCTTGCATTAGTAGGCAGTCCTGCTAAAGGCTGAAAGAACTGTTCATGCTGGAGCCGGAGGCAGCCTTTCACCTCGGAGCATTTTGACACAGCACGGTACAAGGGAGCCACAGTTAGGGCTCCAGGAATCCTCCCCCAACCAACTGAAAGTACATCCTGTACTAGCCAGGAAACACCCGAAAGAGATCCACATTCTCAAAAACATGCCATTTGCTTCTATGACAACGCCAGAAACATACAAACATTATACATTTTAGCAAAATCCCACACGTTAGAGAGCAAATTTCTGATTATCTGGGGTGTTGGATAGTTTTCAGTTTGATTTGACATCTTTCTTTCAAGTCCAGCATTTCAAACAAAAAGGAAATTAGTTGCCTTGGGCCAAGTGTTTATATCTCCAACCTCCTGAGAGAATGATGCTGCAAAATTCTGCAAAAATTGCTACTGGAGTTTTCTCAGAAGGTTCTAATGTCTCCCTTTTTTGCTTATATGAAGAAACCAAAAGCCACAAATTCTATGCAGGCTAGTAGCCTATAAATATTCCCAATCTCCACACTGTCTATTATTCTTTCTAGTTTCCTAAAGCTTATGCTTGACTAAAGAACACATAACTATCTCCACAGGGCCCTCTCCTTTCAAATCTCTATGCTTGCTGTGTGTAAGGCCATGATCTAAGCCAAGGGTATGGAAGGAGAGAAGACATAGAGGTGTTAAATAAAGGGTGGTGGATGCTAGATGTGCTAAGAGAGATGGGCAAAGACGAGCATTGAGGATAATAGGTAAGATTTTGCTATTCAGTGGAATGAAGGGTATAGTCTGCCGGGTAGAGAGCTAAACAAAGCCATGTGGCTGACAGGGCTAGGTGGGTGAGAGGGCATGCTGACTGACAATGGGAGAGAAAAGGAAGACAATTGGGAAGACACTGGGTGTCAAGTAGATGGAGAAGAACAAGGATGGTCAATACATCTAAGACGTTTGGATGAAGTTCAACACTGAAGAATTTTAGTTAACAACCTAAGGGGAATTTCGGGAAAACAAAAGCACTAATAGGGAACTATCCCAGGTTCTTGGATAAGGCCAGGCCAGGCTGTCTTTACATGGTGATTAAAGGGAGGCAAGCAAAGAGGTCTGCACTGTGAGAGGAAGGTGAGGTCCAGGCTAGCAGGAGGGAAGGGGAAGAAAGCTGAGGCTGGGTACCACAGGAAAAGAAAGATCTCATCATAGAGAGATCTTGGAGCCAAAAAAGGAGCCAGACTTCATTAGCAGGGAAGGCTGACTTTTTTTACTTGAGGGAACAGAAAGAAAGTGTTTGGTCTCTAAATATAACATTTTTGGACACTGACTAGGTATTTACATATTAAATTGATATATTGACAAAACATTAAATATTTATATACTATTAGCACTTTGATTCAGAAAAAGAGCAAATACAATTTCTACATTTAAATGCTACAAATACAATGGCAGATCTGGTCCCATAGGGAAATACAGTAGGTACCATGAAGATGTCAGGGTCCTTGGGAAGTTTTTCCAAAGGAGTTGTCTGCAGGACTGGTTGAGAGCTAGCGAGTGAAGGAAGGAGCCGCAAGTAAAGCCCAGGAGTTTGAGCAGAGAAAGGTAAAGCATAGGAATAGGACTTTAAAATGGGTTCTAGTGACTGGAGTGTTACATGATTTGCAATCTATGTGCCAGTTTCATGTTTTGATTAATTGTTTTCCAACCCCATCTAGCACCTATAAGAGAACTGCAAAGGAATATTAAACCCTGGATTAGGTAGAATCAAAAGGGTCAGTTCCAAAGTTTGTCATTCACAGTGAAGAAATTTTTACCATTTATTTCTTCTGCAATTGACCTTGAACTCTTTAATAAGGCAGCTACAGAGAAGGCAAACTATCCTGCAGGGAGAATACAAATGTGAGCCAGGGGTTGGTCTGAAGAAGAGATAGGGCAGGGAAAGTGTTGATGGATGTGGAATTCTGTCAAACTGCATCGTGGCCAGCAGCCCTTATAGATATGAGATACTGAGACTGTCTAAAGTTCTAGATCACCAAGGACTGGAGAAGAGATGTAGCTCAGGGGTAAATTGTTTATCTGGCATGTAAGAGGTTCTAGGTCCAATGTCAACCCATATGAAAGTGAATAAGGATTTGAAGGGCTAAGATTTCCAGGCAAGATGAAGGATGGTCTTATTGGCTATTGAAAGCACACAGAGTTTCTACCAGGTAAGAAGCACTATGATAAAATCACAGTGGCTGAGAGAAAATGTAGCAGAGTAAGTAAATGTCAAATGAACTAGAAGGCTAAGGATGTAGGCTAACTGGAGTGCTTACCTAGAAGGCTAAGGATGTAGGCTAACTGAAGTGCTTACCTAGTATAAGCAAAGTCCTGTCTTTGATCCCTAGCATCACGTAAGCCAAGGATGATGGGCACTTGAAAGATAAAATCAAGAGGATTGGAAGTTCAAGACTCTCTTCTACCATGTAGGGAGTTCAAAGCCAGCCCAAGAGACAAGAGACCTTGTCTCAAAAGACAAACAGAACATAGACAAAAACAAAACAAAACAAACTCTTTTTGGCAACTGTCCCCTTCCGCAAACATTTCACTGAGGACATATGTTCCTCTGGTCCACCATGAATTCAAAGCATTAAGGCACGCTGCTCATAGGTGTGAATAAGAGGGTGGTGCAGGTTAAGGATACGGTATTTTAAGCTGGGCTTTTCTTTTGTTTTTGAATCTTCTAATGCTTGTGCATCTTAAGTTAATTAGCCACTGGAAGCATACGGTGGTTTGTGCTACAATCTGCTGTGTAAGGAAAGTCTTTCTTGAATCCCAGAGATCCTGTTTCCTTCATTGCAGATGGTTCCTGGGCACCACTATTCCCGAGCCAGCTCTCTCTATGACTGCAATGACAACCAGGGTTGGAAATGACTAGTTAGACCAAGATCACTAACAGAAGGTGGACCTTCAGACTGGCCTTGGTCCTACAGATGACTTCAGCATGTTTATCAGCAGGCATTTCTACCCTGTGTGCAACATGATTCTATGACTTTGAACCAGGCTGGTCCACTCACAAGCCAGGCAGGGAGGGATGGGTACAATATGTTCTGCTTTTCAATCATTATCTCATGTTGGTCTGTTTTACTTTTCATTCTCAGCCCTTTGCTTCTCCTAAGAAGTGAAATGCAGAGTGACCAAGAGGCAGGTTACATTAGTAGGCTTCTTGGAGATGAGCCACACTTCAGCTGCCAGGGAACCTCTACCTAAGGATGCTATATGACTGCCAAGGCTAGACTTTGCCTTTTTAAATGGATTTCACATCCTTGGGTGTCCTGTCATCTGTTTTAACACAGAGACTACTGGCAGAGTAGATAACTGGTCAGTTCCATCTTCTGGTCCAAAGAAACAAAGGTCATGCATGACAGCATGGTGAGGACAGTGTGGAACTCCTCCAGGGGACAGAAGCAGCTTCTTATTCTCAACACAGGGGATCAAACATAATTTTAGGGCTAAGAGAATAGCTCAGTGGTCAAACACTCACCTAGCACAAGCAAGGCCTGGGTTGATTCCCACTACTGTGTGAACACAAACAAGTACATTATAATCTTAGATGAGCAGGTCAGGGTTAGCTACATTGCTTCCTCTGACTTTGCCATCTTCTCTCTGATTGGACAAAGCCTTTTTCCCAGACCTGCCTTTATATCTACAAAGTATCTGAGTGTAGTCTCAGACTTTCACTCTGCATCCCATGAGGAAGATGAGTTAGTCATAGGAAATGAACTGAAATGGGGGGGAAGGGCCATCCTTAGCTTCTGGAACTAACAGGGATGCTCTGAGACCAAGGAGTGCTCAGGCTGCTCTCTTCCTTTTGATGATGTGGGATCGGAGCTGAATGACTAACGTCACATAGCTACTTGGTCCCAGCCCATCCTCCCTCTTCTCACCCAGACATTATCTATCTTCTGGTCCTGCCATCATCTTGCAGCCCTTCCTCTGAAGTTGGTCCAGATCACCCTGCTCTTCTCAGCCATGCCTTCTGGAATTAGACACATGATCCCAAGGGCTCTGAGTTATCTGAGCATAAGGAGAAGATTGCTCTAGAATTCTTTCATTCTAGGTATGTGCCCCACTTGCTCCAAGGGTTTATTTCTGACCATGACCTTCTGGTCTGTTTCTAAAAGCTTGAACACATTCCCCCCCTCACATGGCTAAGTGTTTTCCACCTTGCAATGCTAAACCCCCTGGAATTCTAAACTCCTATCTTTCCAAGACTTTCAGCATCTTTGATGTGTCTGTCATGAAGATTAGGCTGCTGGGTTCGAACTCTGAACAGATAGATTGAAGCCCAATGTGAAATTAAAGTTCAGTTGAACTGAACCACCTCTGAAGACAGTTGTAATATATTTTGAAAATCACAGACATGATGATTCCATACTCACTCCCTGGTCCCACCCCTCACAGAAAACTTAGGGCAGAGTCCCTGATTCAATGTTCATGTGCCTGAAGCTCCTTAGTAGATAGATATAGCACAGAATAAATTAAAGATTTGTTTTGATCGTATTTTTCCTTTGCAGGAGTGTCCATTTAGCAGCATTTATATCATCAGAATCTCCTTTTCTTGGTGGTACCAGATGAATTCCAATAATAGGATTCTATGCTCCTTTAAGGCAGGAAACATTCCCACCGATGGGCATTTTGCCTGTTACTTCTGGTTCCTCTTGTAGTCTCTCGTCTTGTATTCCTCCTTTACTTGGTGCGATGTCTAGCTATTTCCTCTGAACTCATGCTTCCTGAAGGGAGGAGGGGGCCCCCTCAAGACTCAGGAAGCTCAGAAAGTGAGAAGCTGGCAAGAATCCCTAGGTCAATAAACAGTAAACAATTTTTGAGGAGTAAGGACTTCCTGCAAGGCCTGTAGGGAGCACCAGGAACGCATCTCTCATGATGTGTCACCCATGCTGGGGTGGACTTCTTGGTGATGCTGCTGCCTTTGGAACCTCAATATCCCTGTAAATAACCTCAATAAACTCATTGGTTTACTGAGCTAGACTTTGGTGAAACTATTTCTTTGTTGGCACCACTCTGGGATGAATAGCTGTTTGTTCATATCTCCTCAGGAAAAGTCACACAGTCTGGAATGATGGATGGTTTATGGAATTCCCCCTAGGCCGAGTCCTGCCCTTACCACTGCTTTCCTAGGGTGTCCTAGCCAAACAACGGGGCCACTCAACGTTCTGGAGCAGGAAACCACACTGGCCATCTTGGATTATGCTTTATCTTCAAGACAAAAGAAAAAAATGGTGGTTATTGTAAATTGGTGACTGACTGTCACAGAACCACCCTCTTCCATTCTGAATGCTGATTCCTGTCCCCTCATTTTCTCATATTAAAGAGTAATGACATAGAACAAGAAGCAGCTGTGATCCTGTCCTGGAGCAGAAGGCCGATAGTACTCAGCAGACTCCAGGAATTAGATGATTTTGATCCTTGGTAATCTGGTCTAGAGATAGGACACAGCCCATGAATCAATAATGACCAGAGTGTCTGTGACATCACTGCCACTTCCCTAAAAACACTCAGAGGCATGTTCCTGACTGCCATAACTGTTTTTCTAGCCTCAGAAAGTCTGAAAGCATACCTCCTTGGACACAGTGTTTACATGCCAAGCTTTCTTGGGACATTGCCTGATCAAGGTTCTGGGAACACAAAATATTTGCATAATCCCTGGGGTGATGCTACTGGTGGGACCCAGGAAAGGTGAAATCCCAGCAAGGGACTTGTGAATCCTTAGCTGTCTGTTTGCTTTTCTGCCAGCGGGAATGGTAAGTGAAATCAGTGGCCATCCCCCAGAGGATAACTGGATGTTCCTGTAGCTCAGCACCACTGTGTATTCAAATGAGGGAAGAATACATCACTAAAAATAGCACTGGAAGAGCCAATGCTCAGAGAGAAACTGTCAGGTCAGAACCTTCATATTATTTGTCTCATTTAATATTGAGTGATAGTATTTTATGTCTAAGTTTTGAAGGAAGCAGTCACATGGATTTCCATGTTTCACAGCTTAATAAGCTGCAGAGTTAGAGTTCTATGCTAGGCTAGGCCAGGTGTGCGCAGGTCTTCCTGTTTCCTGCTCATAAATGCTGCCTCTCTCCTATTTGGCAAGGATGCCTTGGAAGGATCACATCCAAAAGAAAAAAAAAATTAAATCTCACAAGCAGAGGGATGGAAAAGTTGCAGAGTCAAAAGTTCACATGGGGAAAACTTGACGTGAAATGGATGCTTTAGACTTCAGTGCCAAATACCATGATACCTTGCTGATTAAGGCTCTCACTATAATCTCCCTAGGAAACACACACACACACACACACACACACACACACACACACACACACAGACTATAAATCAGAGTTCTCGGAATCAAAGGCACAGACAGCCTTCTGTTCCCTTCTGCTTTCTGGATTCCCAACAGTTTGCAATGTGTCCCAGCAGCAGAACCCAACAGTTAGAAACTGCAAAACTAAACAGTCAGATCGACGAGGATGCTCCAAATGGGAAAATCTTCGCCTTTTTCCTAGAAAGCACACACAGAGCAAAAAAGGAGGGACAAAAAGAGAGGGAAGGAAAGAGAAAGAATGAGAAAGAGCTCTTTCCTCTTAAGTCACCTGAATTAAAATGTCAGGCAGTGAGACAGGAAATACAAGACATCAAACATGAGGAAAGAGTTTGCATCTTTTAAGAGTCCCACCCTCTACCTTGGAATGGACTGCAACCTTGCACTTGCTGTGGCTTTAGAGTCTGCAAAATCAGTCCCTACATACTTTATTGCATGGATTTGTTAATACCCGTCTTTATTATTGTTATTTTCTCATGCATATGTGTGTATGGTGTATATGCATGCATGTATGTGGGTTCACATGCATATTGGAACATATGTGTGTGTATTGTACATGTATATGCACATATATGGAGGCCCGAGACTGATATCACGATTTTCTTCAATCACTTTCCCTGTTATACATTGAGGCAAGGTCTCTCAGTGGAACCTGCAGCTCACTAATATGACAAGTCTGGGCCGCCAGCTTGCTCTGGGGATCCTCTGTTTCTACCTTCTGATAGTTTTGGAAGGGCACCATGGTACGTGGGTTCTGAGGATCTAAGTTCTGTTTTCTCATTTACACAGTAAGTACTCTGTATGTCTCCCCTTTAGACTCTAGGCCACCTAAAAAATGGTGAGTTCTTACCGTCAATATTCATGCTGTTCATGAACGTAGTAGAACCTCAGTAGTAATTTGCTGAGCAAATTCATGGAGTTATCTGTGTTATGTGTTATTTAAGTCAGAGAGGGCATGCTGCTTCTCACTGGACCTGCAATCTGTAATCCAGCTGTTAGGATCAGATGTGCTCAAAGCTGGTCTTTCAAGGCAGTCAGGGCATGATCCCAGGTCTGAAAGTGCCACACTGCTTGTGTGAATTCCTAATCTTGTCACTTAAAAGTGAGGTGACTTGACATTCTTACCCTTCAGCTTCTCATTCATAACATGAGAATTCCAGGAACCTTGGAACAGTATTGCATTAAATAACTATGAAAGGTAGAGTATCTCAACACAGCCATCTTATGATTCTTTTACAATGAACGTGAGACGACATTACGTCGTGTCTTTGACTCACTCCTCACTGGCTCAATACTTTCCCTGGAGCTAACCTCAGATTCCTTGCTGGCTCTGGGCTCTCTGCTGCCTCCACTCCGACCCCCATACTCTGAACACCTTCACACAAAGGGCCATTACACAGACAGCTCCTCTTTTCCAAAATCATCTTTTGGTCCCCATTACAGACAACCACAGATGTCACCATCTCATTGGTCCACTACCATCATTCACTGTGAAGCTTCCACCTAAACTTACACTCCCTGACCCTGATCTCTTCTTTCTGTATAGCGTTTCCTTGTCTTAACCGAGTCTTCAAAGGTTCCCTGTTATACATGTATTAGCTGGAAGTCTCTGGTATTTCATATTCCCTATGGAGCTTCAAAGAGGAATGACTTTCAAATGCCCTGACATAGTGTTGGGTGCAAAGCAAGCACTCAGCATTTGTTGAATGAACAAAAGCCACAATGAAGACAGTGTGGTACTGGCCCATAGGGAGGCTCATCAATGACCTCTATGCTCATTACTCCACCACTGACTTTTTCCTCCTCGGTGTCGCTTGGACACTGGCATTGGCTTCTGCGGCCCTGGCATGGGTAAAGCACATAGAGCTTGCAGCCCAGGGCAGCCAATATTAGGTCCTCAGGAAGAATTCTTTCTACTAATTTTCTCTAATAGCTGCTCAGCTTTACTCTCAATCGCTCTAATATACATCTTGACAAAACCCAACTTGAGGGAAAGGGGCATTGTTTGTCTCACATCTCAGTCACTGTGAGTCACCCAGGGAAGTCAGGAGGAACTATGTGGAAAGATAGTGTTTACTCTCTTTGCTTGCTCAACTTGTTTTGTTAAACAACCCAGAGTGACCTTCCTAGGAGTGACACCGCCCATGGTGGGCTGAACCCTCCCCATCAATCACTAATGAAGAAAACATCCTGCTGACACACCCACAAACTAATCTCATGGAGCCGATTCCTTAATCGAGGTTGTATCAAACTGACCCAAACTAAGCAGTGCAATGGCCTTTAGTGAACTTTTTGACAGTAGAAAGACATGTCATACACAGCTGTAGAGCAGAACCAGCCATCTATTCCGTAGGTAAGTACCATGTAGGGACACTGCAGAACACTTGGAATCACTTATTTATTATTAATATGCCAATGCTACCAAAAGGGACTTTCTGTGACTCTGTGTACTCTTGATTACATTTCTCTTCTAATTTTACTTTCTAACTATCTTTTCTAAAATTAGATGAGAAAAAAGGAGGAAAAAAACCATACTTTTACTTTCATGATGCCTGACCTGATTTGGCATTTATAATCCAGGAAAATACCCAGGAGGAAAAAAGTTGTTCCTAATTAAAATTAAGATTCCTCTAGAAAAACTGAAGACTGTTATAAGTCAAAGGATGCCATCAATTGAAGAGAAGACACTTCAATGTTGGTGGCTAGAAACATTTGGCTTCAGTTGTTTTCCAGCCAGCAGAAATGTTTTTGTTTGTTTTTGTTTTTGTTTTTGTTTTCTGTCTTCCTTTCCCCTGTCTGACAGCTTAAAGGAAGTTATTTTGAAGTCACACATGCCATGGCTCACACATGCGATGGCTCACAAATCCTCCCTGTTGACCATTATTACCGGATGGACCAGCAGTGCTCTGCCTCTGCCTCCTGGACATGCCAAGGATGTGACTGAGGTCTGGGGAGAAACACTCTCCAGAGTACTCTGTAGAGGACAAATCCAAGCTCCACCTTAATGTGGAAAAGAGCCCCACTCTCTAATCTTTCCTCCAAACCCTAGAATCATCATATGGCCCCTCATCTGTGCTTGTTCCTTATTGTGAGTTTTTCTAGACGGGATAATCTTTGAATGCTCAGGGAATAACTCCAGTGATGGCGGATGACATCGTTTTTACAGTCAGCTTACAGTTCTGTTCAGCTTTTCTGCATAGTACTTTTTCAGGCAAGCATGCTTATCATGTGCCATTGGGAAGTCAGATAGCAGCAGTTCTCCTAAACACCACTCGGCAGTTGGAAAGCGTGATGCCAAGTCTTTCACTGTGCCAAAAATCACATATTATGCATAAAACATGAATTATTTAAATTTCTATCCACCAACCTTTCTCAACTTAGGGATGGTAGGGGTTGGCATAACCATCAGGACAGCCAGGAATCTGTCATCAGTGGTGGTTTCCTGGGGGCAGAGCTAGCATGGAATTTCACTTGGGTTTAATGAGGTTCAATTGAAGTTCTAAAGGTAAGCGGGTATAAACATTGGTCCCAAATATGAGAGCCAGGGCTGAAGTTAGGATCCCAGAGCCAGAAGCTGAGCTTTGTAGATGAATGATGACCCCAAGGAAAAAGGTTGTGACCCAGACTGATAATTCAGAAGCCAGGCAGCTCTAGTGAGTAAATGTGTGGCTTCAGTTGTCATCAAAGACCATACATAGTGTGGAGAAGGTAGCTCCCCTCTCCTGGGAAGGCAGGTTTAGGGCCAAAATGGACTTCTTTTAAATAAAAGAAATGCAGTGAATTACAGCCACTCCCCCCCCCATACACACACTCAACCTAAAATGAACAGAGTCATGACCCAGACGATAGAACTTACGGAAGAACAGGAAAACCTTCAGACTACTAGATTTGGAAAGAGATATGACATACACAGACATTTAAAGCAAAAGCAGACAAAATGGATGGCATCAAAGTCAAAGGAATCTGAATAGCAAAGGGAAAGTGAATTTAGTGATAAGGCTCCCTAGCAATCCAGAGAAAATACTGGAAAGTCACATACCTAATAAGAAGTTAATAGCAAAAACACACAGGGAAGTTGAGCCTGGAAAGATGGCTCTTTCAGAGGAACTGGTTTGATTGTCAGCATCTACGTGATAGCTCAAAGCAGACTGTAACTCTAACATCAAGAGACTGGACTCCTATTTTGGCCCCTCTGGGAACCAGGTATGCACACAGTGCACAAACACATGCTGGCAAAACATCATATACATAAAGAACTCACGCAATGCAGTGCGTGTATACCAATTAAAAGTGGGCAATAGATATGAGTAGACTTTTCCCTGAAGACATACAAGTGGCAAATGTATGTATGGAAAGATGCTGAGCATTATTAATTGCCAAGAAACAGTAAGTCAAAAATCATTATCCAGCATCACTTTATCCCCATCAAAAGAGTAGGTAGGAAGGAGCAGGTGGTAGGTAGGAAGCACTGAGAAGGTAGGTCCTGGAGAAACGGGAGCCCTGGTGTGCTGCTGGAGGGGCTACATTGCTACAGACATATTGCTGAGGATCTCGACAAATTAAAAACAGGGAAATTTAAGATTGAAAAATCCCATTGTGATATTTATTTTAATAATTGTGAAACTGGAACTTCACTGAGGTGCTGGTCCACTGTATTCGCTGCTATAGTATTCAAAATAATGAAAATGTGGCAGAAACCAAACTGCAAATAGATTTTATCTCATTTTTGTTTTGCTTTCAAAAAGCAGTTGGGGGTCCAGGACAAAATTTAGAGTTGTTTTAGGTTTGCAGCAAAACAGAAAGTGAAGAGAAACTTCCATGCATCTCTTTGTTCCCACAAAAGTACAGCTGTCTTACTGTTAACACCCCCCAAAGAACAGCACCTTTGTTACAACTAGTGAACCCGGATCAAAGCATCGTTATCCCCCAAGGTTCATGCTACTTCTTGATGCTGTATAGTCTATAGATTTAAACCAATGAATATAACCTGTTTCATTAGCATGCTACCTCAGTAAGTAGCTTAACTATCACATCGAACTGTTTAACTGTTTTCTGTCTTTTCATTTCTGTTTGACTCTGTCAGCCTCTTTCTACATAGTTTAAAAATTGCTAGAGTAGGGGCTAGAGAGATGGCTCAGAGGTTAAGAGTGCTGACTGCTCTTCTGGAGGTCCTGAGTTCAATCCCCAGCAACCACATGGTGGCTCACAACCCTCTATGATGAGATCTGGTACCCTCTTCTGTACACTGTATACATAATAAATAAACATTTTAAAAAAATTGCTAGAGTAAAGTCTAGTTAGAGTTGCACTCTGCAGTCTTTTATGATTGACATCTTTTTCTTAGTAATAGGCCTTTAAATTTCATCCATGTCTTTTTCCACGGTTCATTAACTTGTTTGTGTTTAGTGTTGAATTATGTTCTCTCACCTGGAAATATCAGCTTTTACTCACCCACTCACTTATCCACAGACATTTTACTTGCTTTTAAGGTTTAGCAATTATTAGTAAAATTATGATAAACATCTAAGTTTAAGTTTTTGGGTGGACATACGTTTTGAACACAACTATTAGATTATGCAGTGGGAATATGCTTAATTTTTGTAAAATTTCCAAACTATCTTCCAAAGTGGTTGTGCCATTTTCCATCACGGTCAGCAATGAATAAAAGTATCTCAAGGCAGTGCGGCCCAATGCAAACCCCTAAAATTACTGGAAAACTGAGAGCTTTTGTGATTTCATTTGTGACTCAGTTGTGAGGATCTTGAGTGTGAACTTAGTAGAAAATAGTGTTGTTTCCCAAAATCCAAAGGCTGGACACACCGGCTTGCCAGCGTTAGCTGATGTCAGTGTTTTGGAACTGTGTGTTCTGGTAGGTCTCATTGTTTTAATTTATAATTACCTAGTTACATAAGATGTTCAACATTGTTTCAATGCTTGTTCACCACCTGAATATTCTCTTTGCTGAAAGATCTGTTCAGATCCTTTGCCCATTTTTAATATTGAGGATTTTATTTTTATTAAGAGTTCTCTGCGTATTTTACAATAGTCCTCTGCCAGACGTGTCTTTTGCTAATATCTTTTCCATGTCTGTTTTCTTATTCTTTTAAAAAATTATTTATTTGTATTCCGTGTATATGTTTCCTTGTGTGTGTTTGTGCACCTCCTGCATGCAGTGCCTGCAGCGTCCAGAAGAGGGCATCAGATTCCCTGAGACTTGAGTTCTAGGAGATAATGACGTACCATGTGGATGCTGCAGACAAAACTGGAGTCATCTGAAAGAGCATCAGCAAGTGTTCTTAACTGCTGGGCAATCTCTCTAGCTTCACGTGAACAATCTTTTTAATAAGGAGCAGCACTTTATGTGCATTTTCTAGATTCTAACCTTTTCATTTAATATTATATTGGAGATCTTTGCATCTGGATGTATAACAAGGTCCTCACTCTTTCATCACACAGTACTTAATTTTGGCTCTGTTGGTTTATTTAGCTATTTACTTTTGGAAAGCAGTTGTAAGTATCTGGCTTATGCTAAGACAGGCTGCTGCAGTGCATATGTGCAGCCTTTGGCCTGGGTGTAGTTGTGTCTGTAGGAGATAGCTGGCCTTTTGTTGTAGTGCTATGTGTGGAAAAGAGCTCTTCTTGATGTATGCACAATACTGCATGGATTGGAAGTGTTTCAGAGTCAAGCCTTACCCTGTGTTGTCATAAAAGTCTCTGCTTTTCAGAGAATTCCCAAGGATGCCAAGAGGAGCATTTTAGGCTTTTCCCTGGCTTTCTAATTTCTTCTCATGTGGGGGATTTCTCATGGGTCCCTTGGCTATGTCTAGCTCTCATCAGCCTCACCAACACTTTTCAGGAAAGACAGTCCTGTCTTCCCAATGTCATTGCATCCCTCTGCTGCTCATTCTCATGGCTCATTGGGTGTAGTGTTGGCTTTAAAATTGTAAGGAACTGGATTTGAGTCCCTAGCAAATAACAATGGGCACAGCAGCCCATCCATAACCTCAATGCTCACGGGGTAGAGTTAGGGGATCTCTACATTAAGCTCTGAGTTCAGCAAGAGACCCTGCCTAAAGATCTAAGGTGGTGAGCAATTGAGAAAATACTCAATATCAACCGTTCACTGTCTTGTATGCATATGCACAGGGCAATCTCACACATATCAACATACATTTACACCTGCATGCACACCAACACTTACTTATGAAAAAATTAAAATATTAAAATATTTTTTAGGCCATATAATATTTTAAGAGGAACAACCTGGGCTGGAGAGGTGTTGTAGCAGTGAAGAACCCATACTGCTCTTCTGAAGAACCCAGATTTGATTACTGGCATCCACATGGAGGCTCCTAACAGTTCTAAGAGTTCTGGTGCCATCTTTTAGCCTCTGTGAGCACAAGGCATACATGCAGACAACATGAAGGGCGAGAAAAACAAAGCAAGTTTAGCACATGGAGTCAGATGAGTATCCTCTTATGTGTTGCCTATAACTGCTTACATGGGACTTGGGTACTGGTCAGTCCTGGTTTCCAAACATATTACACATGCCAGCTCCTTCTCCACATCACAGCTCAAGTCTAAATGTTAAAATAACACCTTGAATTTAAGGGTTCTAGATTCTGGTGACCTCTGAAAGGGTAAAGAAATTGATATACATGGAATGGCATCCTTTGACCGGTGGCAGGAAAGACTAGAAAAAAAAAGACAAAAGGGATTTCGTCCTCATCTAACTGTTATTCTGAGGAGAAGGATAGCCATATCTTCAGTTCTTAAAAACAATTCTAACCTTTTGATAAACAACTGAATGCAAAGTTGTAACTGTTCATGACTAACTGTCCCTGGAGAGGCGTGTGTAACACACAAAGGAATTCCAAGAACAAAAGAACAACATTCATTGTCTAGTACATACATGTTTTTGAATATTGAGAAAAATGGACTATAAACGATGTTGCAATGCCTCCTGTGTATATTTTCTGCATAAACAGACTTTCACAAAATTGAGGCCAATGGCATTTTCTTTCTATTTCATATAAATAAAACTGACACATGAGCCACTCCAGAAGAGGTCAATGATTTGGCTTAATTGCTTCTCCAGAGGCATGAGAAAAGGCTCTCTTGTAAGTGAAATTGGTTTTCTATATTCAAGCAAGCACGTATATGTTGACACATTGACTCTTCTTCCCACAGAGGCCCTAAGTGATACAAGAAACAAATTAAGAGCAGTGCTGTGCTCTGCTTCCTAAGCAGCATTTGGATTTCTTATTTAAGTTTTATTTTATTCATTTTTTAAAATTTATTTTACATACTAACCACAGTTTCCCCTCCCTCTTTTCCTCCCATACCTTCCCCTCCTCTTTTCTATGCCCCCATCCTTTCATCAGAAGGGGTAAGGCCCGCCACGAGAGTCAGGAATGCATGACATATAACATTGAACAGGACTAAGCTCCTTCCCCTGCATCAAGGCTGAGCTAGACATCTCATCATAGGGAATAGGTTCCCAAGAGCCAGATCATGAGTCAGGGATAGATCCTGGTCCCACTACTAAGGATCCCACAAACAGACCAAGCTATGCAACTGTTACCCACATGCAGAGGGCCTAGGTCAGCCCCATGCAGGCTCCCTAGCTGCCAGTCTAGAGTCTGTGAGCTCCCACAGTCTCATCTGTCTCTATGGTTTTCCCCATTATGATCTTGACACCCTCCTCCCCACTCATGTAATTTCTTCTCCGCTTCTTCAGTCGAACTCCCGGAGCTGGGCCCAATACTTAGCTGTGGATCTCCAAATACGCTTCCATCAGTTACTGGATGAACTAGCATGGTCACCAGTATGACTACAGGAGAAGACCAGTTCAGGCACCCTCTCCACTATTGCTAGGAGTCTTAGCTATTTCATAAGTATTTTGTGAGGGCATGGCACAGGTCCTTGTGGACTCCTGGGAGTTTCTCTGTCATCACATTTCTTCCTAACCCCTCAATGCCCCCCTTTATCAATATATCTCTTTCATTGCTCTATCATCCCTCTCCCAACTCAACCATCTCAATCACTCATGTTCCAATCCACTCCCCTCTACTCCCTCCCCAATCCCCAATGTACCAGGAAATCTCATCTATTTCTCCTTCTTAGGGTAACCCATCTATATCTCTTAGGTTCCTTCTTGTTACCTAGTTTCTCTAGGGCTGTGGGTTTTAGCTAGGCTATCCTTTACTTTACATCTAATATCTACTTATGAATGAGTACATATCATGTTTATTTTTCTGGGTTTGGGTTACCTCACTCAGGATGATTTTTTCTAGTTCTATCCATTTGACTATAAAGTTCATGATATATTTTTATATATACATTTTAAATATTACACTGTGTAATATTTCATGGCTAAATGTACCACATTTTCTTTATTTATTCTTTAGTTAAGGGGCATCTAGGTTGTTTCCAGTTTCTGGATGTTGAGAATAATTCTGCTATGAACATAGTTGAGCAAATGTCCTTGTGATATAATTGGGCATCATTTGGGTATATACTCAAGAGTGATATCACTGGGTCTTGAGGTAGATTGATTCCAAATTTTCTGAGAAACCACCATTCTAATTTCCAAAGTGGTTGTACAAGTTTGCACTCCTACCAACAGTGGAGGGCTGTTTCCCTTACCCCACATCCTCTCCAATATAAAATGTGTGTTTCTGATCTTAGCAATTTTGACAGGTGTAAGATGGTATCTCAGAGTTGTTTTAATTTGCATTTCCCTGATGAATAAGGATGTTGAGCACTTCCTTAACTATCTTTAGGACATTTGAGATTCTTCTGTTGAGAATTCCGTTTTTAGATCTGTATCCTATGTTTTAATTGGATTACTTGGTATTTTGATGTCTGGTTTCTTGAGTTCTTTATATATTTTGGAGATCCCTCTATCATATATGAGATTGGTGAGCATGTTTCCCATTCTATAGACTGATTGTTGAGCATGTTTCCCATTCTATAGGCTGGTGTTTGTCTTATTGACTATGTCCTTTGCCTTACAGAAGCTTCTCAGTTTCATGAGGTCCCATTTATTAAATGTCTATTTCAGTGTCTGTGCTACGGTGTTATATTCAGGAAGTAGTCTCCTGTGCCAACATATTCAAGGCTACTTTCCACTTTCACTTTTACCAGGGTTGGTGTGACTGGATTTATGTTAAGGTCTTTGATCTACTTTGACATTTGTATTTCAAAGGTAAAAGCAACTTATGGACATCACAGGATCAGGAAACTTCAAATAAGAAATTTAATATTGATAAACAGTGTGTGTCCTTCTAGGAGGCTACTCAGAATACATGAGGCTTCCTGATTATCCAGCCTTTTTCTGAACACAGTTCCAAGCAATTTCCATGAGATTTTTATTATGAATTTTGTATGCCATATTGTCAACCAATCAATAACTATTAAGTGTTTGCTATGTGCTAGACATGAGCAGAGGCAATGTATAAATGTGAAAGCAAGGGCAGATTCCAGAGGTAGGCATGCGTGTGCATCTCCTAACTGTTGAGTTCATAGGCATTTACAATCTTAGATGATTTTTAGTGCTTTTACCTGTGTATTGAATGCACTGTGTGGATTAGGGAGGAGAACATGTTTATTGCCATTCCTGGCTCTGTGCCTGGTTAAAACACTAAATAATATTAGCAGCTATTATTATTGTTATTACAGAGATGGCATAGTACCTATCCTCTGTAGGACAGAATCTAATGACAAACAAGATGAGGGTTAGTATTAGGATCACTTCAAGTGCAAGGCCATGACTGATACTTATTGTATATTATTTGGATGAGGGCATGGCACAGGTCCTCACAAAATACTTGTGAAATAGCAGACTCGTGTAATTGCACACATATAAATTTAAGAATCATTTCAAATGACTCTTCTGCAAAGTTGCAGAGGAGGGGTGTATGTAGTTTTATCTCTTATTCTTTTGACATACTAATGATACTGTTTTTCTATTTAATTCTAATTTATTATCATGAAAGTACAGTCTACTAGGTCACTATACTAGGCACATAGTAGTCTGATAGATGTATTGAATATTATAAGAATAAATGAAAGTGATGATCCTTTGCTGTAGTCCTCTAAATAAGCTCACTGAGAGTTAAAAATATTGCAAATCAAAATGCATTTTCAGGGCTAGGGTTATGGCTTAGTAGGTAGAGAGCAATTGCTGCAGAAGGATAAGGACCGGAGTTCAAATCCTCATCACCTCTGTAAAAGGCTGAGTAGGGAGGGTCTAGGCCCCCATTGCTGTGAAGAGACAAAGGTAGGAACATCACTGGATTGCTTACTGACAGCCTGGCTCCAGGTTCAGGGAGAGACCTTGTTTCAAAGGAATAATGTGGATAGTGATAAAGTGAGACACCAAATTCCTCCTCAAACCATAGTACACAATACAAACACACACACACACACACATACACACACACACACACACACATGTACATGCAACACACAAAAAAATGTAAAGAAAAAAAAATTGCATTTTAATTTCATACTCAATTTACTGGACGTCATATAGTTTAGTCTGTCTGATATAAGGGTCTGGGCAGAGTTCTGTTTTTGTCTCTACAGGAAACAGAAATGCCCATCTTTAAGAAGTCAAAAGACCTTGGACATCTAGAATCTAAAGAAGGGAAATCTATCTGTAAAAAAATTACCAAACAAAGAAAAAGCTGATCTAATGGTAATAATATTCTCTACATGGAAAATCTCACTACCTAAAAATTAATATCTCTTTACTTCTCAAAAAAGTTGAAGTCTTGACTCGATTAAAAATTAAATCTGACTTTGGAGTTGGGGTGTGGCTTTCTCCTTTTATAAATCCAAGCATGTTGTTGAAAGAAAAATTAAGAGTTTCTGTCTCATATCAGAAGAGCCACCTGGTTAGAACAGAAGAAAACCAAACATCTAGGGACTATTGCTGTCACAAATATCTTCTTTCTCATACTTTATTTTGAGTCTTTAGTACTTTTGTTTACATATAATACTATCTTAAAATTTAAACTTTTGATTGTGACATTAATAATGTTTAAGTTTTCCAAAGTGAACAATAACTTTTCCTACTGGTGATCTCCAAAGTCTCCAAAAGTTTGATGGGACCCCACAACAACAATTCTACGTGGTCCATGATAATGTCATTGAGCTGATAAACATCACTCAAGATTGACCTTGAACTGTACTGCCCAGGACAGTTCCAAGGTGGTCAGCTGAGATGGTCCACCATCTTACAAATAAACTTTACCCATTACTCAAAGACTGGCTATACATGTTACAGCTAATCCTTAGGAGACTTGACCATTGTTTCAGTCTTTTACAGGATCCCATATAAACACCATAGCCCCACACCTAGATGTCAGGAAGCAATTTTAAAAAAAGAATGCCCCCTTATCCCAACATGTTTTGGGTTTTTCTCAGAATTATGAATAGTTGTCATCTGTTCAGAAATCTCATTTAGTATCAAAAAATGGAGATAGATAGGATGGGATAATAAAGTAAATTGTTATATCTACTTTTTAAACTTAAAAAAGCAACTATCAGTTTTAGATTAGTATGGATTCTTATATATTGATGCAAATGTAAAGATTTTTTTCTGTTTAAGATCATTTGTATATTGATACAAATTCAAAATTACTTTTGTTGTATATATGTTTTCACTTTTGTTTAGAATAGCTTGTATATTAATACAAGGTTAATTTTTCTCATATGGCATTACACATTTCTATATCTAATTAATATATTTTTGTATATTGTCACAAATTTGAGGCCATTGCCATTGTACTGTACATTTGTTTACAGATTGATTATTTTTGTAATGTGAGGCCTTAGTCCTTAAGCTATATAGGTTGATAAGAATTATGAGTTAATAGCCATTATGGTTTATTTGTCAAACTTATGGTCATGTTAGTTAGGTTTTCTAGATATGCAAAAATATATTCCAGAGGGATAGTAATTTTCAAACACTTAAAAGACCCAGTGAATATGTCATTTAAGAGTTTTAGTGACTTAGAATTCTGTGGCTGTGAGACACAACTGCTCTTCGTAGCTCCTGTCACCTCCTGAGAGGATGATGAGCATAGAAGACTCTCCATATGAAGTTTGTCTTCTTGGCAAAACTTGCCTGTTGAGCAAGTTGCCTGCTGTCCATAAACACTGCTTAATCCAGACAAGTAGGACATAGAAAAAAGCAACTGCTGAACTTTGTCAAGACAGGGTTGGACAGTCTTGCAGATTTTCCTGCTTCTGAAAATAGTCTGTCAGATATCCTAGCCAAAGTTGGATGCCCCAATGATGCAGAAAAACATTGGGTGACTGTCCAGGCAGCCGGCTGTTTTTGTCACTTCCTACATTTTTTGGAAGTCATTTACTTGTACTTCCTGGCTACTCCTGTAACACTATTTCCCTTCTCAGGTCTCTGATGGAGTTGAAGACCAGATAGTCACAGTTACAACATTCTCATATCTTAGCTAAGGGCATATTGGGTACAAGATTTAGACTCTTCAGGATGGAACAGCTATTAGAGTAGTCTTTGTAAAATGCCTATGGTCTGGATATTTAAAATGTGTTTCTTGCTTGATGTTGTTCTTATTGGTTGTGGCTGCATTTTTGATTGTGTCATTATCTATTCTTTCTTCTGAACAACTTGATAATGTATATAGTTTTGTATTAGGATTAGCACCTCCTAATTAGACAAAAAAGGGAAGTGTTGTGGGAATTTGATTCATTCAGCCACTGGCATTGGAGTAAGGAGCCCTACGGGTGTGGGTTTTCTCTTTGGACGTGACCACATAAGGTTTCTCTCTCTATTGGATGGGGAAGGTTTCCTGACACCACGGTTTGGTGATTTGGTACAGCGCTTTCTCCATCCTTTCTTGGCAGACAAAGAGGCAATTCTGCCATGTAATTTCTGTGTTTGTGGTGAGTGTATTGTTCCCATTTTATACCTTAATAAGTTCTTAAACAGACTTTTATGGGTTTTCACTCCAGTTCAGCAACAGAGTGAACTGAGGACTAACCTTATTTTTCCCTCATGATCACATGGCTGACCAGGTACTGCCTCTGTCTTTCATGGCCAGTACAGTGAGAGACTGAAGAAAAAAGACTGGAATTCAAAATTCAAAGTACAGTTGTTACAAGATAACTGCTGTTTTCACACTAATAGAAAAACCCTAAATTGTAAGTAGTCAGAAATTGACTGCAGTAATACGAATGGAGAGTCTGCTCATAGAGTGAAATAGAATGTTCTCCTAGCTGTGGTCCTCTGGGAAATCAATACTGAGATAAAGCAGGGAGGGTGGGGAAGCACTGGGTAAATGAGTGCCAAAGGTAATGGGGTGAGAACCAGGAGGGGAAGATCTCCCCAGCAAGTCCCCGCAGAACTCTGGAGGCTTCCGAGGGAGTGAGGACTCCAGATAGATACTGAAGTGGATTCAAAAAAATCTCACTGAGACATCTTGGTTCACTGTTCCCCTTCCAGAAACTTCTGTTTGTTCTAGTTTCATTCTTCTGCTGTGATAAAACACTGTCCAAAGGCACATGATGGGAGAAGAGGGTTTATTTCATCTTATAGGTTACAACCCATCCATGAGGGAAGTCAGCAGGGCTCAAGCAGAGACTGGAGACAGAAGTCATAGAGGAACACGGCATGCTGACTCCTTAGGCTCGGGCCTTGTTAGCTTTTTATACCTTCTAGAACTCTTGTGCAGGACAAAGTGCTTCCTACTGTAGGCTGTGTTTTTCTGCATGAACTATCAATCAAAAAAACATTTCACAGACAACCCCACAGGTCAGTCTAGTCTAGGCAATTCCTTACGTGAAGCTCAAATGGTTCTAGATTGTGTCACGTGTACCGTCTGCGCTAACTAGGACTCTGTGTGAAGGAACAGCTGACCCCAACACAGGTCACACAGCATCTCCACAGTGCAACAAGTTCTGTGGTATTCAAAGGGTGATTACTGGAACTAGACATTCAATTGAAAGATTGAAAATTAAACATTGAGAAACTTGTCAGAATATAAGACAATTAGGTTAGAGATGGAAAATATAAAATATATGAAATTTTAAAATAAAATGTTTCAAGAACAACCCAAGAAAGCTATTATTTTATTAATGGGACTTCTGGAAACAGAGACAAGAGACAGGCAGAGAAATTGTATTATTAAAAAAAAAAAAAAAAAAACAACTTTCTAGAACTGAAAACTAGGTAGACAAATGGAAAAAAAAATCCTATGCTTGAATACATTTTAGTAAAATTACATAATACTATATAGAGAAGGTCCAAATAATTTTGGAGGGATAAAACAATTTACAAAGTGAAAGTCACACTGCCACCAGACTTCTGAGGAGTAAAATGAGATGCTAAAACACAAAAGATAAAATATTTTTAAAAGACTCTGGAGCTCTGGGTCATGGTGGCACACACAGTACTCAGGAGGCAGAGGCAGGCTCTCTCTGAGTTCAGCCAGCCTGCTCTACAGAACTAGTCCCAGGACAGCCAGGGCTGTTAAACAGTGAAACTCTGACTCAAAAGCAAAACAAAAAGGCTCTGATTTCAAAAGCAAAAGCAAATGATTTTCAGCCTAGAACTGAGTATTGGCCAACAGCGGGAGAGTAAAGCCTGAAAGTCCATAGGGAATGTGATTTGTAAGTGACTTATTTATCGGAAGACGTATTCTAGCATCATTGAGACAGGGACACAAAAAGACCTGAGAGTCACCACACAGTGAACTCACTCAGGCAGATGGGAATTTCCAGGAAAACATCTGTTAAAGATCTAGAGAATTCTAATCCAGACCTGCTCAAAGGGCCAGGAGGGGACCAAAAAGAAACATGTGGGTTGCATAATAACTGAGGAGTCACCAAAAGTCGGAAACAACCCTCTTCTCTCAAAGAAGTGGATGCAGGAGAAGGATATTAGAAAAGAAAAAAAAAAAAACCTGGATAAAAAAGCATGGTGCCCTGTGAAGCAACCAAAAATGTGGTGTTGGTCTAGACAAATAACACAGTGGGAAAAGCAAAATGTATTTGGTTTTGATGCTAAGAATAATCTTTGAAGTGGGTCAAGGACATTATCTGCTTTTACAGAGAACAAAAAAGTCACTTTAATGTACCTCTTGGGCAAGCAGTAGACGATAATTTTTACTGTTTTAATGATAGTCATGTGTGAATGCTGCTGAGATTTCTGAACAAAATAAAAACATTGATAAACATCTGGCCATGTATGATTATTTGTAGCTAATAAAAGATTGAAGGTGAGACCGGATTGATATAAATATTATGTAGCTCATAGAAGATGGAAGGTGGGGGGCTGGAGAGATGGCTCAGCAGTTGAGAGCACCGTCTGCTCTTCCAGAGGACCCGGGTTCGATTCTCAGCACTCACATGGCAGCTAACAACTGTTTGTAGTTCCAGTTCCAGGCGAACACCAAGGCAAATAAATAAATAATAAATAAATAAAGTTTAAAAAAAGAAGAAGATGGAAGGTGAGACAGGGAGAAATGTAGAGAAGTGTCAGCACTTTCCAGGTTAGAAAAGCAGCAGAAGGTTGATGGCAACCATTTTTAGAGATTGTGTAAAGTTCTTTATAGGTATTTCCTTATATTTTAATTTTACAAATATGGATGTTTACACATATGGCTGCGTGTATGTCTGTGCACCATACATGGGTATGATGCCAATAGGAGCCAGAAAGTGTCAGATCTTCTGGTGCTAGAATTAAAGACAGCTGTGGGTCCAGGGAATCAAACCTGGGTCCCCTGGAATATCACCCAATGTCCTTAACCATGAAGGCATTTCTCCAGCCCTCATGGAAACAATTGCAACATTATTCAACAATAGTAGCTAATAAGAGAATAAGAAATAATAGGTATATAAAACATTTAGAGAAACTGAGAAAGAAGTTAATGTAAGAAAAATTTAATTTCTCAAGATCTCAAGGATAGAAACTGAACAAAATATGAGGATCTAAAATTGTACTAACTGCACTTGTGGGTATGGCTAACCAAAAAACCAAATATAGAGACAGTGGAAAGAAAGGAGACTATACCAAGCGCTGGCTGGGAAAATGCTGACTTGGTGAACTCTCTTGCATTGTGAATTTTTACCAGACACAAGGACTGCTTTAATAAAAATAAAAATTCCTAAATATTATTTTGCTTAAGGGAACAGGGGCTGCAGTTCACAGTAAGAGCGATAAAAATGTACAAATTCCCCTTATCCCTCTCTTCTTCCCCCCTCCCCTTCCTCCACATCAGCAAAGCCAGAATGGACCAAAAAAATTTCACACTTCTTAAGGAGACACATATATAATGTTCTCCATTTTAATTGCCTGTCACAAGTAAATTATTTCATGTTTGAATGAAAATGTGCAGACATTAGCATACTGTGAGCATTAAATCTGTGGCGATTCAATAATTAGAGACACGCTCTACCCTACGAATCTGGATGCTTTCCAAGTCTCAGGTCTGTCCCTTCCTCAGACCCTCCCTCTTCTTAAGATTTTCAAAAGGACCCACAAGAAAAAGGTATGCTAAAAACTACCACCAAAAAACCCAAAACAATAGCAACAACAAAACCTAAGCAAATTACTTTGCTAAAATTACTTTTAAAGCATGCTTCCTGCCACTCAGAAAAGGCTTTGTTTCCGGGTCTTTCTAGGGAGCAGTGGTTGGATTGAAGGGAATCCCTTAAGGACTGAGCTCCCCTTGGGATGGGGTGGGGGCATGTACAAGAACTAGCACAGAGATGCAGCCTCTCCAAGGATTCCCTTTCACTTGTCTGGAGACAGAAAGAGAAGTGTTTGTTGCACCATGCTGCGAGCTTTAAATCTTCAGAGGACACTGGAAATTTCTGATATTCTGATGTGCAGGGATGACACATGTATTTGTATATGTGTGACTCTCTCCCCATTTTGTTCTCTCTTTTTTTCTCTCTCTCTTTCTCTTCCTCCCTCCCTTCCCTCCCCCGTGTGTGTGTGTGTGTGTGTGTGTGTGTGTGTGTGTGTGTGTGTGTGTGTGTGTAAGTTGGAAGAGCCTCTCAGCTGTTCTTCCTCAGAAACCATCCACCCTAGAATTGAAGGCAGATTGGTTCTGCTACACTGGCTGGCCAGCAAACCCCAGGGATCTACCTGTCTATTTTTACCTGAGCGCTGGCATTGTAAGAACACACTGTTGTTTCTGGTTATTTGATGTGGGTACTGGGAATAAAATTCAGGACCTCATGCTTTTTGTGACAAGCTCTTTACTCTTCATCACAGCTCTTTAAAATGTCAAGGTTTTGAATGTTAAAAAAAAAAAAGTAAGATGTTGGGCATTGAGTTTAGGATGTTAAGTATATTTTGTAATTGCTACAACACTGAGTTGTATTCTCAGCCCCAAAGAAAAACTCAGTTTTAAAAATAATTAGACAAGAAACAAAATGGCAAATGAGAAGCACAGAATGCTGTTTTTCATAGCATGTCTACATTCAGTGTAATGTATGACTATTTTAAAATGAAATTTTATTCAAAAATTTATGTCATCTTCATCACAATATGTAATTAATGTCCAAGGAACATTTGTATCCTTTTAGTTTTTTTCTCTAGCCTTATTGCTTTAGATAAGGGCTTGAGTCACCATTTTCTCTTCCCTAATTTTAGAGGAAACATTTACTATAATATTGGCTATAGGCTTGTTGTATATAGTATTTATTATTTTGAAGTATGTTCCTTCTATTCCTTTTTTTTTTCAGAATTGTTATCATGAAAGAATGTTTGATTAAAAAGTCTTTTGATGTGTGAATTCTGTTACTAAGTCTATTTAAGTGCTGTATTATATTTATTGGTCTGCATACAAAAGCCTATCTTTATATCCTTGAATTAAGCCAACTTGGTCATGGTTGTATGATCTTCTTAAAAAGTTGTTGAATTGGGTTTGCAAGTAGCTTCCTTAAATTTTTGCATCTGTGTTAACTAGATAGGTTGATCTATAGTTTCATTTGTTGTAGTTATTGTGTCCTTATCTGATTTTGGTATCAGGGCAATAGCAGCTTCATAGAAAAAAAGTGGATAGGATCACTTCCCTTACTATTTTATTGAACATTTGTTTTGCTTTGAGATAGGGTTTTGGATAGCTTTGGCCTTCCTTGAGCTCACTGTGTAGCTGAGGGCTATCTTGAACTGATTCACACCTGCCTCTGCATCTAAACTGATGGGATTATAGGAAACATAGTGTAACACCATGACCAGACTTCATGGACTAATTTGAAGAGCATTGATGTTCCATTGCTTTATATCTCTGCTAGAATTTGGCAATACATCTGTCTAGTAATCAGGATTTGTTTTCGGGGAGGCTCTTATTACTTGAATCTGTTTTAGTTGTTTGTATTCATTCCATTTAGCTTTGATAGATGATATGTCTGTGAATGTGTTCAGTGCTCCTAGTTTTTCAATTTTTTCAAAAAAAAAAGTTTAATTTTTTTCATACGAGCTTCTGGATTTTGTATTGGTTGCAATGATACCTTTTTAACTGTAATTTTATTAATATGGATCTTTTCTCTCATTGTTTTGGCTAGTTAAGATTTGTCTCATCTTTTCAAAGAATTAATTCTTGTTCCATTGCCTTTTCTGTATTGTTCTTCACTGTGTTAATTTAATTATTTTCTTCCTTAATCTTATTTCTGTTTGTGGCATTTGGGTTTGGCCTATTATTGTTATTCTAAGAATTCTAACTCATTATTAATGTGTTAGAACCTACTTGTTCTTCTCTGTTCATTAGCATTAGGCTACTTCTCCAGAAGACAGGTCAGACCCATGAAAGAGACAGTCAGTGAGATTCCCACTCAGCTCAGCACTGACTCATTCTATGATCCTGATGACAACAGCAGAATAGCGATTATATTCAGAGAATCCTTATTGCCGTTACATTATAACTTCCTGTGATCATCTGGGTGGCAGCCTTCTCAAGCTGCTTTAGTTTTTGGCTCCATTATTCCTACTCTGTACCCTGTGTTTCTTTAAAGAGCTGGAAGGTAAGAGATTATTAATAATCAGGCTTATTTATATAATGGTAGTTTATGGCAGAAAAATATCAACAAAATAGGGTGGAGCTGAGAGACTGAGCATGCACACTCATGAGTAGACAGATCAGGAAAGGAAAGAAGAGAAAGTCCACACATGTGTTTTAACAAGCACACATGCATATATACATGTATACAAGCACACACACACATATATACATATACAAGCATATATGTGTATATGTAAACATACATTCACATGAATGCCTGCATATGTATCTACATCCACACATATATGTGTACATACATGCTCATACATATACACACACATATATGCCACAATATATGTAATGTACACACATACATACCATATACACTTATACAAATATATATTCATATGTACATTTATATAAACACATGCACTTATACATACATATCATCAAGTCAAGAGATATTTTTGCTAGCTTCAACTAACCTGGCAGAGACTTTTCCTTTCTTATTCATGACGCTAACCTTCCTCATAGTGTCCTTTTCTCTGTCAGAGAATGGTCAATCAGCTTCAAACAGCTGCACTCAGTGCATTTTCTTCACAGAACAACAGTTCACATCTGAGACTTTAAGCAAGTCAACCCTTTAGGCCTGCATCACTCGAATCTGCTTCCCCTGGGAATAAGCTATAGTTTGCTTTTCCTATTCTTCATTATTGCTTATAAAATCAGTCCCACAGACTTTTCAAACCAGTCTCTGCAGAAAACTTAGTGTCCATCACTGTAGGAAAAACTAACTTGAGAAGAAACAAAAGAATCACGTGTTCTCAGCCTCATCCTTAGACAAAGGATATTTGAATTTCTCTGTTTTCTGGTGTGTTCCTAAGTTGGGGAAAGGAAACAGCTGATTTCACAGCTGATGATAAAGCCCTTTTCAAGGCAGTTGCCAGAGGACCCAGACATGAGAAACAGCTGTTCCTTCTCCCCTGGGAAGGTCACCTAGCCCCGACAGCGGGGAGTGGGGGAGGAAGTGGAGGTGGGTGGGTGGGTGTGGGGGGGCATGGATATCAAGCCACCCTGAGTTTCTCAGTGAGTAAAGGTGCTTCAATTAGTAAATCAGAGCTGATTCCTCATGTACATAGATTTTTCTTTTTTACAAGGTTTTACATGGACTAGCTAGGGAGCAGCATCTCCACAGACGGCTGCACACCTCACAGAAGCACTGGGCCTGAACTTTAAATGAGGCACTCGGTGTTTACAAAACTATTCTTTCCTAAGCCTCCTCGAGAGACATTTGGTTTTTAACATTTGAAATTGTTTTGGTCACCATTTTCTTATATTTTAGAGTGACCAGGCCGTCAGAACCGCATTTACTGCTGTGAGGTGTGCGTCCATGCTCAGTGAAGGAGCTGGAGGAGAGTATCCCAACGAAGGTAGAGGAGCTGGCCAGCCACCCTTAGTCAAGCCAGTCCAGTCCAGCCATGAGTTCAGTCATGGATTAGAACCTGTTCATGTTCAGTAATGTTCAGTTCCAATGTGTCTCTCTGAATTTGAGTTGAAATTTTAATTCCTAAAGTCACATGTTGATGACATTAGGATGTAGAACCTTTAGGAGATTGTTGTAGGGTCTTGAAGTCTTTGAGCTCATAAATGAATTGATCCTGGATGAGCAGGTAAATAGTTATGGTAGAAAGAGTTGTGTAATAGAGGTAAGTTCTTCTGAGTAAGCATATTCAATTTCAGCTGTGATGACCTTGCCATATTGTGATGCAGATGTTGAGTAGATACAAATTCCCTGCTCTTGAACTTCCCAGAGCTCAGAACTGTGAGCCCATAAACAATTGGCCAATTCCCCCTCCCCTCCCCTCCTCCCCTTCACCTCATTTCCACCTCCCTCCTCTTCCTGCTCTTCCTCCTTCAATAGAGATCGAACCCAGCGTCTTACACATACGAAGTAAACACTCTATCCCTGAGCCATAACCCCAGCCTTTACACTGCCCTTTTTATATATATATATTACCAGTTTGCAGAGACTGAAACTAGCTAAGACAAGGATTTATCTAAGTCACTTTGCTAAAATTTCTTTTTCAATTTATAAATATTTCAGCTACTCGGGGTACTTTGCTTTTCTAACCAGTGAGATTGCTCACAAATTGAGACATTCAACTTGTTTGCCTGCATATCTGTCTATCTATCTATCTATCTATCTATCCATCCATCTATAAATATCTATCTGTTTGTCTATGCATCTATCATGTATGCAATGCTATGTATGTTTCTATCCATCTATCTTCTCTTTACATGTATATCTCTGTATAGAAAATAGAATATAGAGTTAAGGAAATAAGGGAAGCAGAAGAGGTAGGAGGGAAAGAAACAGAGAAGAGGGAAACCTTTGGCTTTTACTTTCCACCATTCTGTGTTGCTTAAGTATTCTAGAGTCCCCAGTATGATTGCTCTTCAGTATACATGATATGGGAACAGGGGAAGCGTCTTTTCCTCAACACTCCCCTTTGACTAAGGAAGTAGGGGCTCTTTTTGACATTCTGTCCTGGAGGTAGGAATTTATAAACCTCTGTGCTTTGAAAAATTTTTTCTGCACAAAGAATTATTTGGAAAATTTTTCTCTTTACTGAAATGCATTTTTTTTTCCTACAACTGTTCCTGTCAGTCACTGGAAAATTCTCCACAGTGAAAGAAATTCCTTTCTGAGAATCTGTATTTAGCTAAGCTGGACTTTCATCTTTGGTTGGTTTGTAATTCTTTTATACATGTGGCATGGGATCTGCTGGCAATATACACTCTGACTCCCCCACATCTCTATTTTGGGTTTACATATCTGAATTGTTGGACAATGCACTACGTTTGTATATTTTCCCTCAGAAATGTACAAAAACTTTGTGTAACCTACATGCACTTCCAGACTTGTATATTGTCTTGGATGTGATGGGCGTCATTTAATCTATTTGTAAAGTCCTGGTGAAACGATAGGAAAGATACAGATCCTTCATGGGTACATCCTTTGTGTCCTGGGATGACATCACTGGGAATAAGTAAAATCTTTCCTAGACCTTGGTAGGTGAGGAATGAGGCAGGTCATCCTTCATTCACTATAACTGTGAAATGACTTTCATTCTATATTCTTGCATACATGTAATACCTTTTAATTTTTAATACTTAAATATAGTATGTACACATTCTGTACATACATACTTAATAGCTAAGACTTGTTTTAAGTCATGAAGCTTAAAAAAATTCTTCATAAATTCTACATGAATTAATCTGACATTATTGAAGTGGATACTTTGAGATACAAATGGCCCTACTACACAATAGGTACCATCCATCTTTCAATAGCAATCATTTGGCTAGATGAAATTCAGGTTCTAGTCTGTCTAACCCTGCAGATTTAGTCCTCTCCTTGCTTTGTGAGTTTTGTTGGCCGCATTCTCTTGACTTCTTCATTCTGTGGCTTGATATACATGGCCAGTGAAAGAGCTAGAAGGAGACTTAAGGATATTATGAGAGAAATTAGGATATTTATTCCTGATTTCATCTCTTCTGGACCATGGTTTGGCACGGATTGTGTACTTTGCCCCCAGGCCACACATCTCACACATTTTTAGAGTTGTTTCTTTATCCCTTGCCCCCGGGTGCTGTTGCTACTTTCAAGGTACTTTAAGAAACTATTTGTCTACGTACTTTTCCTTGCTTCATCTTTGAAGTGATCTTCTGGTTGTATCTTCTCCTATATATTTAATAAAATTAGTCTGGAATATCATTCTTTTGGAATATACCATGTGCTTTCAGACAAAATCCAGATAAAGGGCTGGAGAGTTGGCTCAGTCATTATGAAAGTGTACTGCTCTTACAGGTGATTTCTATTTTAGTTCAAGCACCATGTCAGGTAGCTCATGATGACCTGTAGCTTTAACTCCTGAGTCTGATGCCCTCCTCTGGCCTCTATAGACACCCGCTTTCTTGTGTGCATACTCACATGCATACCCACAGTTACAAATAAAACCAAATCTTTTCAAGAATGCCCAGGTGAATTAAATGACGCCACTGAAAGTGGACACTCAGACAACAGGCCTGTATAAACTGAAATGTGGGATTATATTGTACAGTCAGCAGAATTAATGGCCTTCTGAAAAATGTTCATCTAATCCTGGAACCTAGGCACTATGTTTTGTGGAAAAAGGGATTGTATCTGTACATGGAATTAAGAGTGATATCGGATTACTTAAAGATAGATTATCCTGGCTTTTCAGATAGGCTCCACAGAATCAAAAGTGTTCTCAAAAGTGGAGAGAACTTTAGAAGAAATAGCATTAGTGATGTATTATGAGAAATATTGACAGCCATTCCTAACTTTGAATACAAAAAGGGACCATAAACCAGGGACTAAAGGCAGAGTCTGAGATTAGAAAACTCAAGAGAACTTATTACCTGCTAGGGTCTCTAAAAAGGATGAACCTTTATTTTTTACCTAGTGAGGATTTAAAAAAAAACATATAGGATAATAAATGGGCATTAGTAGTTGATTGCAGCATCAAGAGGAGACTGATACAAATTCCCACCATATTAATGAATACATTGAATTTTTTTGATATAGGAAAATATCATAAAGATAATGTATGATGTGATACTCAAATTACTGACAGTAACAGAAATTGGAACGCATGTAAGTGGAAAGCAAGATAAAAACAGATGAGCTATGGTCTTTAGTTGCTACGTATCAATGATAATAATCAATATTGTGGTGTAACCTGACTATTTTTATCAATAATAAATGATATGCATGGATAAACAAATAAATTAAGATCTTTGGAGGTTCAACTAGGACACAAATAAGAAACAGAAAATCTGTGTGAAGGCTCTCAAAAAAAATTCTATCTTGAATATAGACAGAAGTGAGGACCAATCTGGGTCTGAGAATGATGACATCAATGTCTGTTTTGCTGTGGATCCCTAAGGCTTGCTGGCCAGCCAGTGTAGCAGAGATGGAGAATTATGGGTTTAGTAAGAGACCCTGTCTCAAAAACTAAGAAGGAGAGGCTAGAATAGAGAGAAACCCCTTGAGACATGAAATGGAAACATTTGGGAAGACACAGGCAAAGCAAGTCTACAATCTAAACTTCAACAGTGTCTAAATAAAAATAATAATGTAACTAGGAACCCCAGTCTATCAGAGGTACCAAAGAGCAGGGCTTTGGTGGTGAGTGAGGAACTCATGCTCAACAATTTATCTTTTGTGATCAGCTTCAGATATAGGACTATGTAGCTATGCTTCAATAATTTTTTTCTATCTTGTTTCTTTGTTACCTTATATAAAAGGTTGGGTTGGAGATAGCTCAGTGGTACAGTACATACTTAAAATATACAAGACTGTGGGTTTCAACCCTCTCACTAGCACCAAATTAAAACGTTTTGAAAGTCATTGGTGGTGTCTAACATTTTAGGTTCAGATGGGAGTATCAATGAATCATGCCGTCTTCAATGGAGTGGCAGTGGGTAGGACTTAATAGGCCCTCCTCACCGTTGGAGGCACATTTCTCACTCTGACAGAAGGGTGCTAAGGTAAAGGTCTCCAGGCTGAGTGTTTAGCATTCCTCACTCTTCTCTGTGACCTGCATCAACTAAACTTCTTTGCCTGTGAAATGTGTTTGCCAAGTTCAGCATGGAAACTGACTGAGTTTGGAAACTGACTGGTCATGGAAAGTTGACTGAGATTATAGGGGGTGAAGAAATGACAGACACAGTACAGAAAAGCTGGGAAAGGATGGGCCACGCTTGTCCTGATGCATCAGCACAAACTGTGAAATGCCCCCGAGCCTAAGAGTATTTATTATGTATAGTGTGAGGAAAAGTAGTTATGAGTCTCTGTAGACGAAGTCTTGGGCTGTAAACATCCCAGAGGAGGAAGCTGTGGCCAATACTTCTTGTATACTGTGTCAATATTTGCATGCAGATCTGAAGAAGGCTTTCCCATCTCTCATGGATCTGAAGCATTGGTTCTTGTCAATCATACACACTCACTTGAGGTTTCTTCTGTTCTTCACATTTACTCAGGGCTTCCAAAGCTCCCTACATCTGCTTGGGCTATACCAACTGATGACCCTGGCAAGAGGGTTGAGAGTGAACTGGGGAGAAAAAAAAGAGCCAGACATATATGTCCTTGTTGGAGTCCATCTGGCTGTGTCTACCATATCTCCTGTTTTATGTATGTATATGTGTATATGCTCATGTGTCTTCATGTGTGTATTCATCTAGGTATGTGCTTATGTGTGTGGAGGCAAGAGATAGATGTTAATGGCTCCCTCAGTTTCTTTCTAATTATTTTAATCTTAAATATTCATCTTACCAGCATTCCTCTGTGTGTGTGTGTGTGTGTGTGTGTGTGTGTGTGTGTGTGTGCGTGTGTGTATGTAGAGGGATATATATGGTACATGTGTGAGAGTGCCTGTAGAGGCCGGAAGAGAGCAATACTGTAAGGTATCATCTAGAAAATCAACAAACAAAAGCTCTCAATCACTAATCCCTCTCTCCAGCCCCTCCCTCTCATTCTTTGAGACTGGGGCTCAGAGGGGACTCAGAGGACCCAGAGTTTGCTGACTCAGCTGAACTGGCTGGCCAGTAGGTCATGGCGGCCACCCTGTCTCTGTGTCCTCAGAGCTGGCCTTGTGGGCACACTCTACCTCACTCAGCTCTTCTGTATGGGGGCTAGGGCTGAGCCTCAGGTCCCCATCCTTGTTCAGCAAGCTCTTCACCAATGGAGCCATATTGCCAGCTTTCAAAGGGACTGATTTAGAGCCACAGTTAGTGGTCCCATTGCTTGTTGTTCAGCTGCCAATTGCAGCTTTCTGAAGTTCCCAGCCTTCATTAACCCTGGGAAAAACAGAACCTTTAAGCCACCTCACTTGTCTACATAGTCCTTCCACTAATTTCCCTTTAGCAGGCCCCCTTTCCTTGATAAAACACTGATTTGATGCTGTCATTACCATCATCGTTATTATTATTATCACTATCATCATCACCATCATCATCATTATCATTATTATCATCACTGTTATCAGCATAGCAACTGACATTTATTGAACATTGTATTATTTGGTAATTTCTTACATCAATGAGCTTATTTTATCTCCACTGCAAATAGTGATTGCTGCTACATCATCTAGCAAACCAGAAAAAAATAAAAAATGTGGCTCTTGGTTTATCCATCCACATACTAAGTCCATGAAGCAGAGTATAAATCCCATCGGTGAGCCAGTGTATGCTTGGAAGGAGCTGAATCTCGGAGGTAGAGAGCTCGGTATAAGTACTAAAGCGTTCCATGAGTGAAGCTGCCTGATCCGACTGATCCTGGGGTTTTTCTATGGGAGTTACATCATTCCACATGAGGATTCTTTCCAAGCAATGGAAAGAATATCCTCAATTAAATTACAGAAACATAGAGAGCTCTAAATACAGCAGCAACTACTAATGCAGACATTCTTCCAGGCTTCCATGTTTCTAGTGCCAGCAGTTTCCCATATAAGGCTGATTGCTCAAGATCAAAGTACCAGAGGGAGAGTGTCCTGGCCTCCCAGTTCACCTGTCCATGCCTTTGACCAATATGACCTGAGTCCACACTAACTGATAGAAAGCTGGGACTCCTAGAAAATTCAATATGACTCTAGCTGGAACAGGGAAGAAGTTACGAAGATAACGCAAGACAGACACACACAAACACACATGCACACACATTTGCAAAAGGCAAAGGACAGACTCTAGGCAAAGTGCTTACAATTCAAGGCATTTTCTTCCCTTAGGAGAACAGGACCCTGGCTGCGCAGGGAGGAAGCTGACCCTCAATTCACCGTGTCATCCATCTGTGACAATCTCTCCCAGAGTCATTTGATGTCCAGCTCTTGTTCTGTGAGTGAGAGCTGCCAGCCCCACCCTACCATGCCTGTTTTGTGGTTCTCTCTTCACCTGTCTGCAGGATGAGCCTGGGAACTACCTCTCATATGTCTCTTTAATGTATAGCATCTCTTGTTCAGTCCCCATCTTTGTTTTGAAAATTTCCAAACATATAGAAAAATTGAAATGATTATAAACACACCACCTAAACTCTGCCATTAGTATTTTAGCCCATTTATTTAATTGGTTACCCATCTATCATCCATCCATCTAGTCATCCAAGCCTCCATTTCTTCATGGAGTTATGAAGTCATTTGTTTTGTGGTTTTTCTCTTTTGCACAATATTAATCCCAAATGTTTGTATCAACATCGGGAGACACCTGCCTGGCAGGGATATCTGCAATGCCTTGGGACTGGACAATGTTTTCTTGGTTAATATTTTGACTAGGAAATATTTTTAAAGCATTTACTTTTTTCCTAGAAAGCAACAATTTGTTCTTTCTGGTGACTTTCTTGACTCCTATTACTACTGACTATGTCTGTAAAATAGATTTAAAAAAAAATCACCTTGATATGACAGTGAAGAGTTCTTTTTTTTTAAAGATGTTATCACATTTATTAAAGATCATCATTTTTTGTTAATAAAAAATTGCTCCAATATACAGAAGAAAATTCCTAACTATGGTTACTAAAAACTCCCACCCCCATCATGTCCACAATATCTAATTTAAATTTGTTTAATCTTGAAGTATAATCCAAGAAGACTGAAGACTAAACACTTCAGGTCCTGTACAAGATAATAAAACACTTATAAGCCTTCTGGATCTTTAGACTGGTTGACATCACAAGGGAACCAATTTTTGATGTTGTAAAAGAAATGTGTTCATCACCAATGATAATTTCAAGCTCCTGCTGGCCTACTCGGTCAGGAGAGGCCACAGAGCATCATCTTCTTTGGTGATTTCACTGTCATCAATAATTCTCTTTAATTCTTCCATCACACTTTTATGTACATAAGCCTCTTGATCATGACATCATTTTTGTAATTGCTGTTGTTGGCATATTGTAGTTTTCCATCAGGTGGGAATTCAAACTCCAGGAACTCATGACCGAACTTGCCTTTGTGATCCACATAGTAACGCAGGTAAAAGTTACTCTCCATGGCTCACAAGGGACAATCAAGACTGAACTTCAGGGAACAGATCACACTACCATGATCTGCACCCTATACTGATATAGTTGGAAGAATTCTTAGGAAAAAAAAAAAGCAGTCAAAGTGGCCCCAAACCAGACTATCTGGATGGAGTATTCCTGAGATGATGATGGTGCTGGTGATTTTGATTATAATGGTACTGCTAAGTTTTGAACAATCTTAAGATTTTGTGGCCCAGTTATCAAAACTAGTCATCTAATTACCAAATCTTGGAGCAGTGCAAGATCCTAAGAAGGGAATTTCCAGTCATGAGAATCAGGTACGCATCTCAACTTGCAAGGTTAATTCTTTTACTGAGATATTTTGCAATTGACATTACATTAAATTCTTATGTGACTGGGTTTCATTATAAGGTTCATGGCTTTGATTCAAGTACCTGAACTCAAGATTCCAGCATCTAGTTTTCAACTGATTTCTTTGTTGAAAGAAAATTTTGAGCCAGTAGTGGTCAAATTTTAGTACAAATAAATAAATAAATCAAAACTAACCTACTAGCCAAACAGTCAACCAGCCAACCAACCAAAAAACAACAGAAGAGCCCTGTCCCAGACATTCCTGGAGGACACATACAGGTCAGTTTCCACCTACTCTGGGTGCCGTTGCTGGTGCTCTGGCCTGAACTTTATCACATACACTTCATCTATGGGTGTGTGAGAAAGGAAGAATGGAAGAAAGAGTAGGAAGTGCTGAGCAGGGGAGACTTGATTAAGGAGAATAACCCAGCCAGAGGGGGGTGAAAGTGTCTGCATGACAGAGTGCTCAAACCAACACAGCATCCCAGGACATGACAAAGAGGCAAAAGATGGAGAAGGCAGAGTTCTGGAGAGAGATGTGAAGATTTTCCACACAAACAAGAAGAGGCATCTGGGAGCGCAGCTGGGCCCAATGAGGCAGGACTGGGCTTGGGTCATAGGGTGTGATCAGAAGGGATCAGAACTAACAGCCATTGGTCTTTGAGACTTTACCACTGATGTGAAGAAAACCACGACCCTCTCTCCTTCACCTTTTTGAACTCCATCCCAAATTGTTCTTCATGGATTCATCACTGCCTAATGCCTCAAGCTGAATACACCAGTAGAAAATGAGCTTCCCATCGCTTCAGACAGGGCTCTGGCTCTTCTAAGCCAATTAGTACAGCCTGCTGCTTAGCCACAGTCGTACAATCAGTAATAGCTCTGTGACCTATACTGAAATGCTCAGAAAAGAAATATTTTTTTTTGCATGATGTATTCTATGGGGTGAAACCTAGAATTGCTGGAATCGTAGTGACTCTGTGAGGAAATCCAGTCTAAGGATGAAACATACACTTTGAAGGCAGAAAACTCAAGTCATTAAAAAACTTCATGGATACGCTGAACCAGTAACTGCTCAAGCTGAACTTAACAGATTTGTCTTTATCATTAATTATTTTTGGAACTATGCTTTGTGTAGTCTGGCTTGCCTTACACTTACTATATAGCCAAGGAGAGCCTTCAACTCCTAATCCTCTTGCCTCTACCTTCCAAGTTCAAGGACTGAAGTCATGTTGTGGGGTGTGGTAGTCGGGGTGTGGGGTCTTTATGGACCCAGCCCATTGATGTTTAAGACTGATGTTTTCTTTTGGAGACAGTCCTACATATTGTTGATCAAGAGTGTGCACAACCGTAAGAAGGTGTATGTGTAAAGATAGTCAGTGTATACAGAGAAGTAGTGAGAGCTTCTCATTCCTGGGAAGGAGAAGAAAGGAACAGGAAAAGGCAAGGCAGGGAGCAGCCATTGCCCTAACGTGAGAATCTTAAGAGCTAGGAGGTCTATATGTAAACAGCAGAGAGGCCATAGATGAACCACAAAGTATATCCCTGGAGACGTTGGGACTTAGCCCTAGAAATCAGAATAGAGATTTATCAACAGCCTGTTGCTTTAAGTGCAGAATACACAGAGAGGAAAATAAGAGACCCTCTGATCTCCTGGCTTATTCCATCGTACAGATTACTCAAACAGAAAGATGTCGAGTCCACTATTGATGTAGAAGTTTAGAGAATGGCTGTGGGTTTGGAAGTTGGGAAGGGAGGGAGAAATCAGTGGGTTTTGTGGAGAAAGTATTGCTAAATAGCTCTGTAGCTGTGTAAAAACAAGCTGTGGGTTGAAGATAAACTAAGTGGCCCCCTACTGATTCTGGAATATCCATAGACTCCCCTACATGCTCACAAATTTCCCCTATCTTTATATCCTAATCATGAAAGCAAAATGGTTTGAATGAGTAAAAAGAGACAGTTTACTAAAGAGGAGCCACCAAGAATTTCTGAAACAGAACAGGCTGTCACACGGTAGCTCTCTCTATATGCCTCTGTGTGGCTTCTCTCAGTGCAGACCATATTTTGTTGGAAAGGAAGATTCAGGCGGAAATGAGGACTAAATTCAGCATCAGTCTTCAGGAACTAACAAACACAGCAATGTCATCTTCTGAGATCTGAGCTCACTTCAGTCCCAAGACAAAACATGTTCAAGGACATTTCCTAAATGTCTTCTCAGGAAAAGACTGCAAGTCAGAAAGAACTCAATTAAAGAATTAGTCATAAGTGCCAGGACAAAGCTGTCTACATGCCAGTCTCTGTCTTTATCTGCCATATTCCCATCATGCACCTCAGCATTACTCTGTGAAACTCTTGTTTGAGTCACAGATCCCAGAGTTCTTTCCTGGAGCTGCAGCAAGATTTGCATGGTGACAATGAGCAACACCTCTTGAGGAAGGCAATGACTGATGTCATTTGGAGGACAGGGCTCCATGAAAGATGAGGTCAACATCAACTCAGTTGCCTTTTATGGTAACATTCTTCCCTGACTCTCAAGGTCTGAAAATCATGTCTCACCCCTTAGCCTTTCTGTTTCTCCTTCATGCAGAGGCCAATGCCTGGAGAATGGTTTCTCCAGTGACTC
Source organism: Sigmodon hispidus (assembly GCA_004025045.1). NCBI lineage: Eukaryota > Metazoa > Chordata > Mammalia > Rodentia > Cricetidae > Sigmodon > Sigmodon hispidus. Next base: position 29,066 of record PVIH01004674.1, on the reverse strand, counting down.
CAGGCACAAGGTGAACAGTTCCTTTTGTCCTGACCTGATTTGCATGTGTCTCATTTGACTCCATTAACATTTCTTCAGTCTGTCCCCTCAGTCGCTTCTGATAATAGGTGGTTGTCACTGCCCAGTGGGGCAGTCTCACAGCTTCCTAACTGGTCTCCTTTGCTCTTCTGTCTGGGATCCTCCACAATGGTCAGAACTCAGCTTTCAAAAACACAGCTGGGTTTGTATTACACACCCACTCTTTGTGGTTTCTGGAATAGGGCCCAACAGTTCAACTGTCATAGACTAGTCTTCATGATCCAGCCCTAGCTGAGCCCAGGAGTGCTACCTCTTTCCATGTCTTCTGGTTCTTACATCTAATAGTCTAGCCTTGCCAAATTATTTTCAACACATTCTACTTCTTCCCACTTCCATGTTTTGGTCCAGTTGCTTCTCCTGCATGGACTGTTACCTCCATGTAAGCATGTTTACCTGGTCAACAGACATCATCTTTGGAATCTCAAGAGTCACCAGTGAGGCCTTTCCTGTCTGCTGTCAGTAGGACCCATTTCTAATCCATTTCTAGTCTCAAGCCTGCACGGTTCTGTGGTATCATATATTTCTATTATGTTTCCTGGCATCCACTGTTTTGTTTTGCATTTACACTGACATTTGCTAACATTCCAAAGAGCCTCTCAAGAGGGGCTGCAGGACTGGAGGAGGAAGAAAGGACTTGGGTATTGCAGAATTATTCACTTGCAATATATCATATTAAGGATTAATATTTATTGAGGGGTATATAAACCCTCACCATACAAATTGAACCTTAAGACAATTTTTGGAGAGTGGAGCAATCCCACACTGGGTGACTGATGATCCACTCCCAAAAATGCAGGAGCAAACAGGAAGGATGGTCAGCGTGCCCAGGGTCTCAATGGCGTCTGGCCACACCCCATTCAGGGTCCTGATACCCCAGAGCTCTGCCTCCAAGCTTCCCTAAATAATGCCTGAATCCTACTGCATTTGGGCCATGATGTGCCTGAGCGAGTTCAGATTTCAGAAGATGATGTCACTGCTATGTTAATAGGATCCAAACAATTAGCTTCTGGCTGTCCTGCTCCCGCCAACATCCTTCTAGCACTTCTTGGCTACCTTCTCTGATGCAGCTGAGCAAACCTGCAATTTCTCCAGTTCTGACACAAGAAGCCCCTTCCTGTCCCTCAGAGAAATACCAGCATGGGGCAGCTGCCTCCTACAGTTTTTGCCTATATCAGGCTTTACACATTCCATCACTCAGCTAAAAACTGTATCAAGTTAACAAGTCTTTGTATTAAAATTGCTCCATTAAAATAGCTGTACTTCTTCTGGCTGAGTTCTGCATGAATCACTTACTGTGATAATGGGGTGTGGGGAGGTTCTTTAGTGTGATGGTGTCAGGTTTAGATTTTCCTCCGTATAAACACAATGAGGGGGCCGGGAGATGACTCAGGTAGTAAAATACTTGCTGTGAAAGCATGAGGCTGTGAGCATGTAGAAAGCCAAGTATGGCTGCACACATCTGGAACCCTAGCAAGGGGGCATGGGACACAAAGACAGGTGGATCCCTGGAGCTTCCAGAAGGCCTTACAACTCAGTGTAAGACCTTGTCTCCAAAGCAAAATAAAATGTTAACAACAAAAGGAAATCAACATGAGTGGCTTCTGGGGAGCAATAGCTGAGATTACCTCTGGCTTCCACAAGGAGGTACACACACACACACACACACACACACACACACACACACACACACACATATGTACACCTTTATTGCATACACACAAACATGTACATACTCCCATTTAGAAGAAAAAAAATCAAAGAATTAAAAACAAAATTTTTAATAAACAGAGCTGTTACCTAGGAGCATGCCATAGAACTTCTATTGAATTTGCAATGTCTTGGCAGGGAACATCATTCAGGACACACCCTTACTTTCTAGGTCCTTAAAAAATTAATTACATTTATTTGTTTGTTTATTTTGTATGAGGAAGGCGCATGAGTGCCATGTTTTATATTGGAGATGGACAGGGACCACTGGTAGTAGTCAGTTCTTTCCTTCCACTATGTGGATCCTGGGGTTTCAAATCTGGTCCAGGCTTGGTGGCAAGTGCCTTACTGGCTGAACTATCTTGCCACCTACGCCTCAGTTTTGACTGTATGATGTTTTCTTTAGAGGACTCCTGGTTTACTTCTTTTGGTCACTTCTTACAGGGTCTCAAGCAAACCCTCCATGTCTACTTGTTATAAGAAGTTTCTGGGGGCTGGAGAGGTGGCTCAGTGGTTAAGAGCACCGTCTGCTCTTCCAGAGGACCCGGGTTTGATTCCCAGCACCCACATGGCAGCTAACAACTGTCTGTAGTTCCAGTTCTAGGCAAACACCAAGGCAAATAAATAATAAATAAATAAATAAATAAAGTTTAAAAAAAAAAAAAAGAAGTTTCTGGCCCAGCCCCAATGTTTAGACCCACTCATAGCCCTGCTGCTGCTTAAGCACAAATAATCACACAAAGGCTTATATTAATTTTATATTGATTGATCTATGGCTCAGACATATACAACTTGCTAGCTCTTAATTCTTAAACTAACTCATGATTATTACTGTGTTTAGCCATGTGGCTTAATACCTTTTCTCAAAGCAGCATCCTGGTCTCCTTTCCTCTGGGTTTGCTGGCATCTCTGCTGGCATCTCTCTTGATGTCTCTGCTGTTGTCTCTCTGGCATTTCTGCTCTGCTCTTTCTCTTCCCAGAGTTTTCTTAGTCTGGTAGCCACGCCCACACTTCCTGTCTGCTTCCTGGCCAATCATTGTTATATCAAACTAGTAGGAAGGACAAATATTTACAATGTAGCAGAACTTAATCCCACTACATCTATTCCTACCTCAGACCAGTGAATGCTTCTCTCTCTCCAGTCTTGTGAGTTGGGCCAGTCCCAGACAGCTGTTCCTATTCTCTATCAGATAGATGGTCACATGTGTGTTCTGCTCTTTCCTCTCCCCAGGATGGAGATTAGGGACTTTTAATCTGTTCCTAGGAATCCCTCACAGTTCTTCAGAAGGTATTTTGACAAATGGAGGCATGCTGAACATGGGTGGGAAGCAGGAAACTCCTTTGTTCTGAGTTAGTACTGCTATCACAGTATTTGATATGTGGTATTGATTGACATATGAGTGCTGGGAGTGACCCCAGATCCTCAAGGATGCTTCTGACATTTCCTCCCATTTCTGCTGACATCTAGAACTTTTAAGTACCATCATTGTAGTTTCTATTAATGGTGACAGAGATTGTCCTATTAGGAAGAGCCCAGTTTGGAGATGGGTTGGGTTCAGATTCTGTCATCCACACTCTGGATGACCTCCAACATGTTACTTAACTTCTCAAAGTCTCAATACCCTTGCAATAAATTGAAGTTGTAAAAATAATAATGGGTAGTCATCAAATGTTACACACTAATATGTTCTTAGAATTACATATAGATTGACTAGTTAAATCTTCACAAAACCCTGGAATGAATTTACTGTTATTACTCTCACTTTATATTTAAGATGAGCAATCTCAAAGCTAAACATGGCAGCACAGGCCTGCGATCCCAGCACTTGGTAGATAGAGACAGGAGGTCCGTGGATTCAAGATCATTCTCAAATCCATAGTGAGTTTAAGGCTAGCTTAGGCTGCATGAGTCCAAGATCCCATCTCAAAAGATCTAATGAATGAACAAATAAAAGAAGGATGAGGATGAGAAGTACTGTCTCAGAGACGTTAAAGTAACCTCTCTGACATCATTCAACTAGAATCTCCAGGCTAGTATGTAGTTACAGGCAGTCTGGTTTCAGGTTCCAGCTGGCTAGCTGTTGCTCTTATACCTTTTCCATGTTCAGGGTTCTACTCTGCAGAGGACTGAACTTGAGACTTGTAGGTGGCTGTTTTCTTGCTCTGTTCTCCCATGACAGAGAGATGGGGTCAGAACAAACTTTATGTTTCTATCCAGGCATTAATTTCAACTCAAGGACCTCACCCCCATGATCACAACCAAGCCTGGTCACCTTCCAGTGTCCTCATCTGCAAAAGTTAGCTTCTATCACCTCAACAGGGAGTGGGGACTCAGGAGATTACAACTCAGTCTTCAAACACAGTTTGATGAGTTGGTAGGGGCTGGGGTATGGCTGTACCAGGGCTGTATAGACGGCAGTGACTCCAGTAGCCAGCCACTCTGATAGCCTGCAATAGAATTCAGAGAGAGCTTGAAACCAGAAGCCCAGGTTAAACTTAGGTTTGCCATTGAGATGACCTGGTTGGTATGGACTGCTATTTTAGTTGTGAACAATTTGGCGAGAGCCTCTGTGTCTAAGAGTGGCAGGCAGGATGTTTTCCTGTCTCTTCAACGGTCAACTTGATGAAAGGTATCTGGTTCTGTCTTGTTTATCCCACGTCTTGTTGCTAAGGAAAAGGTGACGTAATCAGATAAAAAGGTGGGAAGTGAAGACTAAGCCATGCATAGGAGGCCACTGACACATCCCTTGATTTTCTTCCAAGCATTTGACTATGATCTGACACCACACAACTTATTTCTATGTGGTCTGTCCTCATACAAAGAGCAACTATGTAAAGACCAGAGCTGTCTGGCTCCCTGCCATGTCATTTCCCCCTTAAACAGCTTCCTTTGCACAACGGGTCCCCAGTCATCACTTTTTGGATGAATAATGGGCAATATATTCGATATTACTTTTCTAGAAAAAGAAGACAGAGTCTTCAATGAATTATTGTACATACTCACTTATCCTGAAATTCTGATTACACAATCATAAAATGTGATCAATGGAAAATTGCCAGTCAGTGTGGAACAAGACATACATTTCCCTGAGGTGTGAGAATAAGGGTTGTTTGAAACCAGACAGGCAGGCTGGGACTCTCCTAGCAAATATGTGAGGTGAGACCTAAACAGAACAACAGGGTGGTATTGGTGTTAGCACTTTGAATAAGAGTCAGTGTCCAATTTTTTTTCATAATTTAGTACCAACAAGAACACAATAGCTAAGACTTAACTAGCCCCATACTATACATTGTCCCTTTGATTCTCTGGAAGCTTAGATCCAAAGTTAATATGCAGACATAGTGGCTATACCTTCGTTACATTTCTATTGCTGTGACAAAAATGTTATTACCAAGACAACTTGCAAAGGGAAGTGTTTAATTGAGCTGTGGTTTCAGAGGCTTAGAGCCCATCATAGCTGGGCAAGGTATGGCAGCAAGAACATTTGAGTGCTCACATCTTGATCTATAAGTAGGAGACAGAGAACACACTGGAAATGGTGGGAGTCTTTGGAAATCCCCAAATCCACCATTAGTGACACACCTCTTCCAACAGTGCCATATCTCCTAATCCTTTCCAAACAGCTCCACCACTGGGGCCAAGTATTCTAACATATGGATCAATGTGGGGGGGGGGAGGGGGACATCCTCATTCAAGCCTTCATAAGGGTTATAGGCTGTGCTGGTAGAATAGATATGCATCTCCCCTCCTTTCTCCTTCCCCTTTAATTTTGCAACACTGGGGATTGAACCCCCAGTTTCATGCATGCTGGTGTTGTCATTGTTCTGTCACTGATATATATATATATATATATATATATATATACATACATATATATATCTCCCCCAACTACTTTGAAATACCTGTTTTTAATAGGTTCGTTACATTTCTTATTACCATCCGCATTAAATTTAGAAAGTGGAATATATGTTCATAGCTTAAATAGCCAAGCAAGCTAGTGGCCTGGAAGGACCCTCCACTTCCATATCATTTTCCCAGCATGCAGTTCTTCCCCCATGATCTCCCTGCAATCCTATCCCTTGCCCTGAATTTGCAGGAGTGCTCTCAATCAGCACAACCACTTCATTCTGTCTTTGATGTTGTGTCACATGTACTAATCACATACTGAACAGATTTGGGCTTGGGTTCTATTCAGTCGCCTCTGGATTCCCCATTGTCTGGCCCAGTGTAATTTGAAAAGATTTAAATTCCCGGTTGCTGGGTTCGTCTGCCACCGATGCAATAAGCCAAGTCAAACTGAATTAATAAATCCAGATTTAATAAACAGGGCGATGCAAAGCAGAGCACTCACGAGTGGCTCTCAGGAAGGGAGGAGACAAAACCGCAAAAGCACAAGTGGCAGATCTATGAGGCAGGTCGTAAATAGGTAGGTGGGGTCCCAGCATCTCCGGGGGAGGAGCCACTGATGGTGAACTTTCTGAGGGGAGGAGTCTGGGATGGGAGGGCAGCTTTAGGGGAGAGGCTACTGTTTGCCAGGCTTTCTCAAGGATGGGTTTGGACTGGGAAGAGTGAGGGCAGAGTGCGGGGGTGGGGTGGGGGGGTGTAGCTAGAGATTCCCAACAGTCTAATCTTTTTAGAGCCGTAGACAACAGTAGGGTCTCCACCTAAACAGTTCTCTAGGATGCGCAGACGCTTCAGCATTCTTTTTATTCTGTCCTCCTTCAAATGTATGCCATGATGAGACTAAATTGTCGGAGCTCTTCAGCCTTTCTTATTTTTCGTACACCATTAGGGAATATTTTTCTTCTTGTCCATCTTGCAAACTCTTTATCCCTCTAATATCTTTAATTTAGTCGGTGTACGTCTGTTGATGTCATCGCCTCATGCATGCCTGGCACTGTGCTGAGCTGAGCTTTCTATGAACTTGTCTGACGATTACTACTGAGCCTTATTCCACTCTTCTCCTTAGGATCCCATCTATTCCTCCTCTCTTTTTGCTCCAGTCCACACTGTTGAGCAATCAGTTGCTTAGGTATATGGTTTATTTAGTCTGCTTGCCTCTGGGTTCACAGAGAGAAGATCTTTTTCTTCTCATTCATCCCCATATATTTTGGTCCAAAGGGAGCCAAAAGTGGATGTTGGAAAATGCTCAGCTGAATAATCAAGTCCATGAGAAACTAGGAAAAGGCCTCTCGTAGAGTGTGTGCTTGCTGACTATCTGTTCAATGGGAGGCAAAATGAGACTTAGAGACACTGGGCAGCTCACAGCAGAAGGGTGGTGTGTGAGTGAGAGCACACACATGTGAGCATCATGTGTTTAAGATGAGGAGGAAATGACTCAGCTTTCGACTGTAAGCATTTAATTTGGCTCAAGCAATATTTCTTGAATATAAACTATAAACTGAAAGCTGAGCATGTGATGGAGCTTATTAAGGCACACATATCGACTCGTTGCAGAGCAACACTGAACAGAAAATGTGGACTCTGGGACCTTGTGAATTCTGGCTTCTTGCACTATAAGATTCTCTACTTACAAGATGGATAACTTAGGACTTTACCTCATTTTGACCTCAACTAGATCACGTATACTAGCAAATCAAAACCCCAGAGCCATGAATAAGTTACCACTTTTTGAATTGTTAAGCAACAGGATCCAAGCATTGCAAGCTAATATCCCCCAAGCATTACAGGCCATTGCCAATATTCTTGACTACCCTTACAGAATGTGGTGGTAAGTCCCTGTTACTGAAGACACTTGGATCACAGAACATAAATAAATTAAGCTGATACTCACCTTGAAACTTCATCCCTGCTGGCCAGCTTCCTTGGGCACTTGAAAATACTGTAGACATTGCTGCAGGAAAAAAGTAATTATTAGTGTCACTCAGCTGTGATTGATTGGCCTGACAAGATGTAGCCACTGGTGCAATAGTGGCATGCATGTCATGATAATAACCAAACCTTTTCTGGTTGAATTTAAGGCTTGCTCAGTGATATGTAAGCCATATGTAGCATCATTATCAAGGTCAAGAACCTGTGGCTAGATAGATTATAGGACCTAGGTGAGAATCCAATACTATTTTATTTTTGCTGATAGACATTTGCTAAAATAACTCTTAATGACTTATCACTATTCTTACAGATTAGTCTATCACACAACACTCATCAGAAAAACTCCTTGCAGTAGAGAAACAGGACTGGTTAATAAGCAGAGACTAAGAAACTGTGGACTTCTCAGCCTTAAATGGAATATCTATATGACATTCCTTCTTCCTGAGGCTCAAGGATCATTATGCAATAGGGAACAGAAAAATTATAAGATCCATTAATCATAGATAACATCAAGAAAATAGTGTTTTCCTGAACACGACAGTTGAATATATGATGAATTCACAGTGACAACATAGGTAAAACATACTTAGGCCCAAGCCACATAAAGTCCTAGTATAGAGGGAGAGAAGATGGGCATAAAATCCCACCACTAGTTGGGGAGCTATCTTATAATAAATTTCTGGCCCAACCTAGACCTGAGGTCTAGACTCATAGTCCCTTAGTCCCAAAGAATCACACAGAGGCTCATACTAATTGCAAGCTGTTTGGTCTACAGCTCAGGCTTATCATTATCTAATGCTTATACTTTAAGTTAACTCATACTTCTATTTATGTTTAGCCACGTGGCTTGGTACCTTTGTGCTCAGTGCAGCATTCTCATCCCACTTCCTGTGCATCTCCTTGTTTTCTGCTTCTCTACTTTCTGTCTAGCTTCTTGACCAATCACCATTTTATTAAGCCAATAGAAGTGACAAATATTTACAGTGTACAAGAGCATAGTTCCACAGCACTATGCATTTAATAGCTGCTGGAGAGAGAGAGAGAGAGAGAGAGAGAGAGAGAGAGAGAGAGAGAGAGAGAGAGAGAGAGAGAGAGAGAGTTTTCCTTAATGGTATGACCACTGGTAGGCTGACCACATTCACTCTAGGTCATGCTGCACTCCCAAGACTAGTTGGGTGATACAAAAATGGTCTCTATAGGTAGCAAAAGAAGAGAGAGAATTAAATGCAAAGTCAGGTGAGTAGAGAGGGGAGGAGAGAAAAGACATAGAGGGTAGATACGGAAGGACTTTGAGGGAGGGTAAATATGATCAAAATACTTGCATGAAATTCTCCAAGAAATACAATGTTACATAAAATCAGAAAAAATACCCTACTTACATCATTGCTTATAATTTTGAAAGGAGATAATTCGTCTAGGGTAAGACATACAGTAAGGCTGCTACAAGAACAGTAGGAATAGATGAATAAGATCTTGAAACTGGGTTGGATAAATGGTTCAGTGGTTAACAGTGCACACAGTTGAGTTCCCAGCTCCTACAATGAGCATCTCAACCACCTGTGATAGCTTCAAGGGGTCTGACACCATCTCTGAACCCCGAGAGAATCTGCTGTCATGTTCTCTTCTCTCCTCTTTGCTCTCTCTCTTCCCCCTCCCCATCTTAGAACAATTCTTTAGACTTCTCTTCAAATCACAACAAAGACCTATATTAGCCTTAAAGGGCTGAACATGGTCACCAAGCCAAGAAACACTTACGTTGACTCACATGTGAAGATCAGGGTTGGGCTGTTTTGATGTACTTTGCAATGGCCATATCTTTCTATGATCCAATGTTTCTGTACAGTTTGACAAAGGCCATTCAGAAGCCAAATTCTGACCTCCTTCTTCTCTGGTCACTTGCCCATTCATGCTGGTTCTCAAATGCATGCTGTGTTTATTCCCAATGAGGACCGAGAGGCTCAGCACCCACTGCATGGAGACCCACTGGATTGTCAACTGTCAATTAATCCACCATTGCCTTGAACTGCTTCATAAACTTTGTATTGGTTTTAGCTTTTCTCAAGGCAAAATGTCTTTCACATGGAGAAAGTACAATCAGGTTATATGAAGGAGATCAGAAAAATAGCTCTACCCTGAAATGCAGGACACTGATTTCAGGAGATACAAAGGAACCTGGTGAGGAGAAAGCTGTGGCGCTACATTATAGGCAATGCAAGGAAGATGAACTGTCTTTATTTCAGACACAAAGAAGAGGAGTTGCTGAGAGACTCTGGAGAAAGGAGGCGGGTCCTTGATCTAACTGGAGACATACCTTTGTCTCTGTTGAAAAGAAAATTAACAAAGGGCTCCAGAGCATCAGGAAGTCAAAATCAAACTTTCCTAACACTGAGCCTCAAGAAGAGGTGGAATTTCTGAAAGATTGGTACCTACTTGCTCAACAACACTGGGTTTCTCCTTCTTTTCTATTTTGTACATTCTCCAGGGCAGGGATGCTATCTAGTCTGTTCTCCAATCCCTCACCCCTACCCTGCCAAGGTCTATCTCAGAGGTAAAATGCTCTGTGCCTTTAGCAAAGACCTGCCAGATAATGGGTGGACTCACCCCAGTACCAGCCGCTGAGAGACATAATGACAGATACAAGACAGAGAACCTGTGTAACGATGGTAATTATGGGTACAGTGCCAGGATCTCTGATGACTGATTTTACATACCCTAAATTCAGCTTGAGACTTATGGGGCATACCCAACAAAGCTGGATATAGAAGTCAAGAATGCGGTTACCGCCATTCATATTAACATAGTGTGCTTTGCTGTAGTGTATTCACTCTTACTGGATGCTGCTTCACAGAAAGAACATGGATTATCACTCTTATTTCAGTGAGGGCCTAGAGGTTCATAAAAATAAAAGAATTCATTCAAAACCACACAGCTGGTAAACACTAGACAGCGATCCACTCTTTGGACTTTTGTCCCTGACCTAGGTTGTTTCCTCATCTGAACTGTGGTGAAAAGCCATGTCTGAAAGGAGAGGAGGGGGTGGTGTAGTGGCATAAGGACTGTGGCATGTCCCCACCTCAGCAGCATTTCTCGATGCTGACCCACTAGATGCTCAGGTCCTTGTCCCTCCACATGGAGTGCACAGTAGGTCTCATTTGGTTTCACCCAAGTTTCTGTGAAGAGTAAGGACACCAGCTGTTTCCCACAAGAAGCATAAGGCAGTCATCCTCAACCCTGAATGATCACTGTGGAGCTGGCAGAACCACCATCAAGTTTCCAGTGCTGTGTTCTCATGTCACTTCCACAGCTGCAGAATGGAGAATGAGGATGTCAGTACAGGAAGCATGATTAGGGACCCAGCAAGGGGCTGCTCCTGCCCCGGGGAGGTATGGCAGCTGGCAAAATGATCTTATTCCAGGTTTTGAGGGCAACCTGAATCTCTGTTTAGATGTTCTTTCCTCCCGGGTGGTTGCTTCAGTTGAGTGGCCCCAGGCTTGGAAAGACTACGTATGTTGCCCCTGATTACCCCGTGACAGTGCCTTACAGTTCCAATGACAGAATTTAGGGCTGTGTCTCCACAGGGAGAAAAGGCAGATGACAAGTGAGGCTTTTGTCTTTCACCTGCCATCTAGACTATGACATGCCCCAGTGGACAACTCAGCAGCAATGAAGACACATGATGTGTCAGAAAAGATGAGGTATTCCTTCTTCCTTTTAAAGGCTGGGCTTCTGTGAGCCTGCCAGCTATCAGGTGTTCACTTTGTCCTCTGGGTATACAAAGGATGTAGGTGCCCTGAAGCTTACCCTGGAGTATAGCCTTCTCAGCCAGTTAATACACAAAGAAAGGATCATCAAAGCTGACAACGTGGATGGTCTGTTGTGTGATATTTTGTTTGTTTTCTGACAAAACTTGCTTGGAGATCAGAGGGTGAAGCTAGCCACTAGTGAACCAAAGATACTAGGCAGTGATAGCTGCTCACACCTTTGATCCCAGCACTTGGGAAGCTCACACCTGTAATCCCAGCAGAAGACAGGAATATAAGGTGGGTGGAGACAAGATCTTGCCCCACCCATCTTTCCAGTCTGAGGAATCGTAGATGGAAGAAGTCTGTAGTGGCTGCTGCTCTGTTTTTCTGATTACCCTAATATCTGACTCTGGGTTTTCATTTAATAAGACTAGTTAGGACCACACTTCAGTCTGTAGCTTTGATAGTACGGGAGGAAGGGATTTTTATCTGCTTCTAACTGGTAAAGCTGAGCTCAGTCTCAGCCGGTGAGATGAGATGGTCACAAGCAGAGAATAACATTGTCTACTCCTTCTTTACTGACTCATACTGCCTTACATTTAGAGGGTGTCTAAAAGGACACATCTATCTATATGTTCTTAATCATGACCAGGATAGGATGTTTCTACATCATATGCATCACTAATCTGCAACAAGTATTCTGAGGACATCAGTGTGCAGCATCAGCTGGGTGTCAGAGGTTGAACTTCCTATGCTGGGGTTTGCACCGGGTCACAGGCCCAGCCCACAATGCCGGAAGCCCTGAGGGCAAGGCAGAGCATCAGCTTCTGGCAGGTGAGTCATGTCACAGCTACCCTGTTTGGGGAGTAGAAACAAGAAATGAAGGTGCCTTCAGTTCCTAGTTCTTTCTTTGTACAAGACACTCTTTCCCTGCTGAGTTTAAATGAAATTTTTTCCAGGTCTAAGGATATTTTTGCAATCAAGCCTGTGCTGAGTGTGATTACACACTGTGGTTACTTCTTTCTCAACACTAGAATTCACATGATGCACACATTTAAAAGAGCCCACCTAGAAGGCTCTACTTCTCCACTAAGAAGTAGAGACTCTTAGTACAGGGTGACACATACTAGCAGGCAAGCCCAGGGTGCCCTGGGAATGGGGTCCTAATACAGGCAGGTGTCTCCCCACTTCCCTCCCTCTTCCTTTGAGAATTGATTACAGTCAGAGTGTTAGTTCCTCCCTGCACATTCGTTCCTGCCAGTTCTGCCTCCCACCTCACATTTTTCACAAGCTCTCAAGTAGGACCATTAGCTTATGGTCCGGTGTCTAAACATGTACATTCAAGCTATAACACAGTTATTATTACAAAGGGAAATTTCCTACAAAGAAGTAGAAATGAGAAAATGAACTTTTTTAACATTCTACAGAAAAAGAGACAGGGTATGAGGCTGGAGGCTTGAGCTCGGGAGTTAGAAAGCCGAATGCAGGATGGAGAGGTAGATGTCAAGAACAGGAAACGGAAGGGTCCCTGAGAGTCAGTAAGAGGGTGCTTGGTAACACTGTTCCCACAACCACTGGTTAATTGGCATTCTCCAACACTAATTAGGGCGACCTCTTGTCACCCTAAGACGGTGTTTTTCAGACAGTGAGTAATGCCCCTACCTCTCCTGACACTGAACAGATTTGGAGATGATGCTTTGGCTTTTGTTTGGGGAGGTGCTGCTTGGATCGGGAGGGGAGATGCACGTCATGAATACTGTTCGTCATGGTGCCCTGACAGACTTAAATGGCAAGGAATTATCTGACCCCAGATGCTGACAATGCCAAGTTAGAGAAATGAAGCTTTAATAGAATTTCTTCAGCTTGCAGGTTCCGCACCCATCTGCTGCAAACAGCACTCTGTCACTGTCTGAGCTAGTCAGCTTAGGTGAGTGTCTGGCTGGTACAGGATTGCGGGAAGAGGTGTGCCAGACTCGGGTCAACAGGCGCACGGTGTTTTGATGTTGCCTTGGAAAGTTCTGACACAATAACACAACAGCAGAGACAGTTTTGTCTTATTTTTAAAGAAATATGGATGACAATTGTAAAAGGTCAAATTAACAGCTCCCGAGAAAGGGAACCTACCCGCATCGGCTACAGTAGCCAGTCATGGCCAGCAGAGGGCATGGGGGGCAGTAGAGCCTGATGTGCCAAAGACTGAGACCTTTTATCAGAAGCCAAGAACTCAACTGGAATTAAAAGCGTGATGTCAGAAAGCCAGAAGATGCTTTCTGGATACAGGACGATGCAGTTTCCACACAGTTGAGAAATGAGATCACGAAAGAACTGGGGAGAGGGGCGGACCTGGGGGGTGGGGCAGCCTATCTTTTGGGATTGGAGCAGCATAGTCTTTCCCTTTACTGCTCTGCTACAGAGTAAGGGAAAATAAGCAGGAGGTAGGTGCTGGCTGTGCTTGCCTCCTCCCTCTGTGGGCCTCTTTTTCCTTCCCATAAGCCCTGTGGCCCGTATCCCTGGTTCACCTGTGTTGAGACCGCTGGTCTTAGGACAGCCAACAAGACCTGCCTGCGGGGTGGACAGCGAGGTCAGTGCTCGTTCAGAGTTGGTGGGAAAATGGTGGGAAAATAAAGCAGTCAACGTGGTTGTAAGCAGGCCATTTTATGCTCAAGTTCTGTGCAATTCGTGCGCTCTCGTCCTGCTAAGCGCTCTTCAAAGGTTACTCTATATGTACTTACTATTTGTAAAATAAAGCAATGAAGAGCCAAGACATCTCCATGGAGTTCAAGAAAAATTCTGATAGTATTCTGGGCTAACAGAAGTCAATCTCTCATCAGAAACAGCAAACAGTGCCGTGTTCCTTCATCCATTTTTATTATCATAGACGAAATCACTTATTCTCTATTTTATGTCTGCAGAAGAATCTAAAGTGAGCACCTCAGAACTCTCACTTATTTGTGGTGCGCATCTTTCCAGGTGGCTCAGTGTACAGGAACTTGAGCTGGGGATGGTGTAACCTCTAAAGTTCCGGTAGCACAGGAAATGCTGGCCTAGTTCAGGAACCCCGTTAAAACTGCAGTCCCAGATTTACACCGCAGCTTCTCAGCATTGTGGTTTGTGCATTGTTTTATAAAACACTTGTACTTGACATCTATTGGGCCCAGGAATAAATAACCTTCCCTCATCAAGAGAAACGATGTGTTATTCAAGTTCTAGGGACTTAAATACTTTATTTTTGTGGTTGTGGTGGTGTTTAATCTTTGGTATAGCTGTTGAAGTCATTATTATTAGTTCATGTTAATAATAATGCAGAAGAGGAAACCAAGAATCTTGATACTGTTGTAATAATTAAATAAGTGTATGTGTGTTCATGTGGGTGTGCATGTGTGTGCTCCAGGCCAGAGGTTGACATCAGATGTCTTTCTTAGTCACTCTTCACCTTAGTTTTTAGATAGTCACCCTGGAGCCCACCAACCCTCTACCTAGGGTGACCAATGAGCTCCAGGGATCCTCTTGGTTCTGCCTGTCCCCAGTCCTAGGACTATGAGTTTGTGCTGCTCACCTACATTTATGTGGACACTGGGGATCCAGACTCAGGTCCTCATGCTTCATGGTAAGCACCTTAACAAACTGAGTCATCATCCGCTAGCCCAGTGAGTGGTCCTCAACCTTCCTAATGCTATGACCCTTTAATGTTGTGGTGACTGCCAACCATAAAATTATGGTTTTTGTTGCCACTTCATAACTAATTTTGCTACTATTATGAATCATAATGAAAATACATGATATGCAGGATATGTGTTATGTGACCCCTGTGTCATTTGACCCCACAAGTGAGTTGTAACCTACAATTGAGAACCACTGCCCTAGCTCCTTGAACTGCTTTTTTTTTTTTTAATTTAGAGCTTTCTAGATCAGGAGCTAAGATGTATTCACTGGGGAATGAACACAGACAGTTCTCTGCTGCTTCTGGGATGTATACTTCATCACCTGTTAAAAATACTAAACTGGAAGTGGGCACTGAGGTCTGCTTGTAAAGCTAGAGATGAGTCTTAGAGATATGACAGATAGGTACCACCATTTACACGGAACACCACCAGGGCATTTGAACCACCATCCCTCTGCCCTAACCTGTAGCCCTTTGAGACTTAGGCAGCCAGTAGGTGGGTGACCCTGTCTGAACATGCTTACCAGAGCCCATTTTTAGAACAGTCATGGAGGCAGATTACCACTGGTGGGGGACAAGACAGGTCTGTGGATTCGAGACCTCTCCTAAGATTTCTCCAGTTGATTCTAAAAGTGAAGTCAGGATTGTGTGTTAGGATTTTGTGTGGTATGATATAAACTACCCAGTTATCTGTGGCAGGTATCTATAAATGCAGAGGCCTCATGGGGGATGAGGTGGGAGGCAGCTGTGGGCAGCAGAAGACACTTATAAGCTGATCTATGTAAAAGGACTTTATTATTATAATAGAGGGATGTGGTTATGATAACAGGGAGGGGGGAGGGGCAAAGTGGGAGGGAAAGAGATACAGATATATATATATAGAGAGAGAGACGAGGAGGGTTAGAAATGAGAAGTGCTCTTGAGAGAGAGAGAGCAAAGGAAAGGAGATCCAGAGGCAGGAACTCTTCTTAAACGGAGCTCAGTGTCAGAACTCAAGGGGAAGGCGCGGCTTCAGAGACTAACACCGTGTACGCAAAAGCACGCATTAGGTCCAGGTCTTACATGCAGCAATTGCTGTCATCTTGGAGTGAGACTTTCCTATTGTGGTATTCACCAGACAACCCAGTGACACATCACTCATCTCTAAGGATTATCAAAGTGCGCTTCTTATCTCACTGGGTTTCCCTGACTGAATTGTGAGTTCACACTATGAGCCAGACCTTCTTTCTGAGATCTTTAACATAAGCACCGTTTTTTATTTTTTTTTGCAAGAAATCAGTGTGTGACCAACAGATACATGGTTAATTATGGCTTGTGAACCCTCACTCCATAAAATGAAGGAAAAACTACCCCCAGAGGACTTGCCTGGAGACCTTACAGAATATTAATGTGGCAGGTCCTTAATAGGCAGTATAGTTCATTTTAATTAGGATCCTACAGTCCTAGAAATTAAGTTGGAATAGATCTATGAGTAATCTGGTCTATCACCCTCTTCCATGCAGGATTGTTCCCTGGGGCCAGCTCACTAGCTCACGACTCAGTCTAAATTTAAATGACAGCAGCTAGGAGGTTCACATCATTGCCCCTGGGAAACTATTACTCAGCCTAATGGATTTCAGCATGATTATCTTTTGTCCCCATGATCCATCCCAAATTCTTCCTTGCTTAAATCTTTCTTATTTTCCCCTCATTGTACGTCCTCTGACTAGGAAAAGTCACAAAAGAACAACGAGAATAACCACCTTCTTGTCTCCAGCAACAAAGGTAGAAGCTGGCCCTGATGGCCTCTGTTTAGCATGTTGTAGGTGAACGGAACACCATCACCTTTTCCTTCACATCCAATAGTTCCCTTTTGGAAAGGCAACTTTGTATTTACACTGGTGATGTTGTTGCACTTGAAATGACTCACACTACCCTGTCCTACCTGACCACCTAATGAATGACACATTGCCCAAGACATGGGATATTTTCTGCATGTGGTGAACAGAGGAAAAAAAACCCACTCCAGCTTTGGGGGCATAGGACTGAAGACTTAATCTTTTAAAATCCCTTCTACAAACCAGTCAAGTTATCTGGTCACATTGCAAGTTCTTAGGTGACAACGGAAGTATTTTAGAACTTCAAGTTGAGCAAAGAGGTCTGGGCTTTTTTTCCCCTTTGCCACAGCTCTTTCATACATACAGAGAATCAGGGACCAGGAAGAAATAAAGGAAAAATAGCAGGAAGGCTGAACAGAAAGCACTCTACACTCACCATCCCCTATTTATAACCAATAATGGAGTCCCACGCACGGCAGGACTGCAACTCATTAGGTCTCTTTAATTAAAGAGGATGGCCTCCTGGTGGCTTTATTTCCTTGGGTTTGTTTTTGATGATTATTATCACCACAATAGAAATGAGACAGTTATGTCCTGCTCTGGGAGAGGACAGCAATGATGCTGGGGAAATGCTAATGAATTCGGAGCTCAACTGGGATCAAACTGCAGCTCCGACTGTCCCACAAGCCAGGCTCTAACACAGTGAATTTGCTGTTGCTTGCTAATGAGGTAAACTTGCTGCATATACTTATAACACAGTGAGACCCAGAGGAAGACAATGCATCTGAACAATGAGAAGAGCATAACCTGTATACGGCCAAACATCCTTTCCAAGGCCAAGCCATGCATGCTTCCATTTGGTAATTTTTTTTTAAATCTGGGGACTATGTTAGGTACCACATTGAACTCCCTGGCTTTTTAGTTTTGAGTGGGAGTTCCTTTTAAATCCTAGATTTTTGGCTTTTATCAATTACTAAAGTCTCTTATATTTTCTCTTAGTCTTGTTTCTGGCATCTTTCGCTTAAAAGAAGTTTTAAACTTAATGTTATTTTATCACTGGTCTTCGTGTGTGTGTGTGTGTGTGTGTGTGTGTGTGTGTGTGTGTGTGTGTGTGAGATCTAATTCCTCAGCCTTTAGCCAAAGATGCTGCCTTTCTTTTTGTGTCCAGTACTTTGACTTTGCATTTTTCAAATGCATTTAAACTTGGGTTCTGTGTCCCCGTGTGGCCTCTTCTTACTCTTCTTAGTCTTTTCCATGTCGCCAGCTGTCCCTCTCTTTCCTGCTCCATAATACAGGATCTTCACTTACACATTTCATGCTCTATTCTACTTGTAAGCCTCTTCCACCAGCTTTCACCACTCTAAGATCTGATGACTTATGTTATATGCCAACTGGACTGGGCGGATGGTTGTCCAGACAGATAGTCAAATGTAACTTCTGGATGTGTCTATGGAGATGTTTCTAGAAGATGGTAGCATTTGTATCAGCTGACTGAGTAAAGATGAGCCCCCGTTGCTATGGGTGCTGTCTAGTCTGAGCGAAGCAAAAGAGCAATGGAAAGATGACTGCTCTGCTGAGTGGAGACCCAGCCCTGCTGCCTCCAGGCATTGATAGTTCATGTTCTAAAACCTTTCTGAGCCTCAGTTTGTAAATGGCAGATTCTGAGCCTTCTCGGTCTCCCGTGAGCCAATCTCTCTCAAAAGATCCCCTTCTCTCATCTACGTATGTCTTGTTGGTTCTGTTCCAGAAAAAATAAACTCAAAGATTTTTTTTTATTTTGTATTTAACAAAAAAACAGTAACATGAATTTAAAATGAGGAAAAGTTAACAATAACTATGAACAGGATAAGAATCATAAGCATGGCTTATCAAGGGTGGTAATGCAAATAAGACTGCTACACATATATTTACTATGTGTTCAGCTTTCCCTCTGAAATTTTTTTTCCCATCCCTGTATTTCCTCATTCAAGGTCCCTTCCCGCTCCCACCACATCTTGACATTTCTCTTCTCTGCAACTCCCCATCCCTTCGCTGGGTAGGGAGCAGACAGTCCTATGGTCCCACTGACCCAATAATGCTTGGATCAGTCTCCACTCCTGGCCAAATCCAGTTTTGTCCCCCCTCCCTCAAGAATGAGTCTGGTATTCCTATAGTTGGAGTGGGGTTCAAAGTGTCAGTCCAGGGAAACTCAAAGATTTTTAAGAAGTCCTGCTGCCTGGTGAGACAAGTCCACCTTATTCTTTTTCCAAAATCCCCTCCCATTATCCTCTGGCCTTTGTTCTTTTATATAAAATTTGATTCCGCTTTTCCAGTGGCATAAGGGTAAAGATAGACAGAATCCCAGACACTTGAGCTGAGCTGTCTGAGCTGACATGCTGCTGTTCTGAGATTCCACTAAAGATACAGGTACACTCCAAGAATTTTCGACCCATGCTAACTCTCCCAATCCCATAATAGCCTGAGTGATGGGCACTCATTACTATTCCCTTTGTCTAAGTGATAAAAACTAAGGCTGGGGAGATTAAGTAATTTTACCAGGGTTCTAGAATTATTATAAACACAGAGCACATGGGCTTAAATCCATTGTCATGTGAGATTATACAGCCAGAAGTGGGATCTCTGATACTAAATGGTTACATATGAGCTCAAGACTATGTATAATTTAGAGCTTTTCCAGGCACCGAAAAACTCAAAGTCTACAGTTGGATTCACCAACTAGGCAAGTAATTAAAAATCATTATCTGTCATTTCACCAGAGAAGAATCTAATACACAGAGGGTACATGCTCTGTCTAATATCCTTAACAAATTCCATTGCAGAAGACAAAAGTTGATTCATTTCTCCACATAACAACCTCTTCTTCCACACTCCCAGTGGTTTCATGGGCTGCCAGCTCTTAGTAGAAAATTGGAGAGTCACAGGGCATTTCTGGTCCCAAGCTCTTCACTTCCTTGCAGCATGGCTCTGGGCAAGTGGAGACATACTTTGAGGCCTCTGCAGATGGCTTACTTGGCACATTTCTTGTTGAACATAAGAAGCTGAGTTCAGATCTGCAGCACCCATGTACAAAACAAGATTCAGCATCATATGCCTATTACGCTACTGGGACCTGTGGAATATCTAGCCTAGCTAAATGGACACATTTAGGGTTCAGTGAAAGACTTTGTGTCATAAAATAAGATTGGAGGGATGGCTCAGAGGTTGGGAACACTGACTGTTCTTCCAGAGGTCCTGAGTTTAATTCCCAGCATCCACATGGTGGCTCACAGCCATCTATGATGATATCTGGCACCCTCTTCTGTATACTGTATACATAATAAATAAATAAATCTTTTTTAAAAAGACTGGAGAATGATTAAGGAAGGTACCTATTGTCAATCTCTGACCTCTACATGCATTGATACCCAGGTTCAATGTGTCAGCACAGGCACACAGGAACACACACACACACACACACACTTTGAAGATGCAATGTCCCCTGCATCCTGTGATCTCCTTGATGCACAGTGACACTTTCATTGATATTTCAACCTATTGACAGTACAGAGTGTAGCTCAACCCAATGGAACTCTTTCACCTGTGACCCCTGCCAAAAAGACAGGACATATGTGTTTCCTAGGAAATCTGTGAGAAAAGCTGTTAGGTTCTGGCAGTCGTGGAAATAAGTCTGCAGGAACAGATTACATAGAAGGTAATTAAAAGGCAAACATGGTTTAGGAGTCATCAAGTGAGCCAAAGAGAAACATGTCATTAGGACATGCTTGCTGACCAGCTGCTGGTTACAGGCTAGAGACACCATAAGTAGAGCTCTGTATAAATCTCCTTTTGGTCTCTAGTGAGCTCAGTGCCTCTGTCCCATTATCTGTATGGGAGGGCTTCCAGGGGCCATCAACAGGGAAAGGAAGTCAGCTCTGTCTGTCTGAAGGAGCCTGAGCCTGAAGATGCCAGAGACACATCCCTTCTACACACAGAAGATGAGACAGTGAGGTTGCACTTACAGAGGAGCCACAAGATGCAGTGTTACACCCCCCGAGACCTTGACGACTGCTTTCACTACACTGTGACCTGCAGCTTTAGTGACTTGATTCTTGAAACTAAAGAAAGTGGTTTAGAAGTAAGTTACAGAGAGCCATGAAATATCCAGGGAAAAGAAGTCACGTGCTACAGTGTCTTTGCTGAATGTCAGAGAAGAGAGAGAGAGAGAGAGAGAGAGAGAGAGAGAGAGAGAGAGAGAGAGAGAGAGAGAGAGAAGCTTTCTTCAGTCTCCATCAGGGGAGGCAGCAAAATATACAGAACTTTAAAACATACATGTTTTGTGTAAGTCTACAGTAAAGAGGAGTATGGTGGTCACCTATTCTCTAGGGTTATAGTTTAAATCCTCAACCAGTGGTTGCATAAAACTGTGGAAAATATTGAAGTTTTATTTACATATAATGCTTTTATTCTGAACATGTGTGTCTATAACAGATTCAACTTGTAAATTAGACACAATAAAAGATGAAAAATACTTAACAAAATAGAGCAATCATGCTATGCTATGAGTTATGTAAATGTGCTCTCTGTTTCTGGAGTTTGTTGTACTTTTAATCTGTGTGTAATAATATGAAACAGCACAGTGCTTAGGTAAAGAGACAGAAACAGGTAAATAGACATTGTGAAAACATTAGGCTACTACATAAGGGTTACTTTGCTGTGCCCAGAGTTCTGACCCAAAAAAAACTGGGACCGATGCAGCAGCAAAAAGTTGTTTTGTTGACAAACTAGCTCAGGTCACTCCAATGTTGTAGCGGTGGAGTAAGAGAGACACTGAGAGGTATAAGGCAAGGGCTTTTTGGGGGGCAGGGCTCTAGGGCCTTCAGAGCTGCGTGTTTAAGTCCTTGGATTGGTCCAAGCTCAGTCTAGGGGTGCCCATTATGAATTCATTGGTTGCTCCAAATTCTAGGGAGGTTTCAACATTTAACAGTGGTGGTTAAGGTTTACCTATATCAGCAAATCAGCAGATATGT
Organism: Sigmodon hispidus; assembly: GCA_004025045.1. Lineage (NCBI taxonomy): Eukaryota > Metazoa > Chordata > Mammalia > Rodentia > Cricetidae > Sigmodon > Sigmodon hispidus. The sequence continues at coordinate 7,221 of PVIH01004674.1, read as the reverse complement.
ACCTGGAGACTCCTGTTGTTAATCACCCGCTTCCCAGAAAGGGGATCAGCAGATGTGTACCTAGAGACTGTCTGCTCTATTGTTAACTGGCTTCTTCCAGGAAGGGAATGTTTGCAGTTTTTCTGTTCACTCAGGGCCAACTGGGTCTAAGGTCAAAGCTAGGAGATGAGCCATGTCCTGCTGAATCAGGGCCCTGCCCCCTGTCACGTCCTCCTTGCCAGGGTTGCAGTCTGAGTTCAGCATGGGTAGGAGCTCTGGGCAGAGGTCTCTTTATCAGGGCTCCTCAAATTGAATGTAAACACTGTGATATCTTGACAGTTGATCTTACAACTGAACCAGCTACTAAGTAACTAACAGAAGAATAGCATACACAGTGTGGATATGCTGAACAGAAGGATGATCGGTGTCTTGAGTGGGATGGAACAGAGTGGGACAGGATTTCAGGACACAATAATGTATGGCAAATGATTTAACATTAACACATTTTTATTTCTTTGAATAAAGGTAAAAATTTGTTTAATATTTAATGTCTTCAGAACGTGGTGGATGCTGGGTAACTGAAACCATTTGAAAATAAACGTTAGGAAGGGAAGAAGCATTATGAAGCTGTGGAAGAAGAACTTACGGAGTATCTTATATTAAGCTCTGGTTGATATGGGGGCCAGTGGGGAGAGAAGTGGGGGGGGAGGTGCAGGGAAGAGCCTCCTTGCAGGATGTGGTAACTGGAGTTTGTGCACCCAAGGATGACAACCTGAGAATACCAGGCCTGTTTTCAGTCCTTAGTTCCACCGTTTCCTGAGAGTGAGACCTAACGTGTAAGGCTGGACACCCTATCCGCCATGGGACCCCTGACTTTCTCATACCCAAGGCAGTGTCTGTGACTCCAACTTCAAAAACGACAGAGTCAGAGAAACTAGATCCCTAGATGTCAGATCCCAAGGTACCCGGTAAGTTCTAGGAATGGGGTTTAAGTTTTTCTTTCTGTGGGTGTGGAAGAGAAGATGAGGTGCTGTGTGCAGCAGTGTGCTCCCTGTGTGGTCTGGCTGCATACATGAGTCTTCCTGTGTGAGATCCTGGGCAATTCTAATCTTGGAAAGGTGTTCAGAATTGCCTAAGTGAGAGGGGGGGTATTGGAGGCCTCTGCTCCCAGACAGCTTGCCTTTCTTTATGGAAAGAAAATAGAGATATAGGGTTGATTTGGGGGTTTAGGAGAGCATGCTGAATGAAGTATGTGAAGGAATCCCACTTTGCCATGCTCCAATTCTGAGAAAAAAAATTAATGAAAATCTTGGTCTTTAAAAGTGAATTGTTATTTTTAAAGGGAAGCAGTAAGAGCCTGGGTGAGTGGAAAGGAAGGAGGCCGTGTGGTGATTTAGCGTCACCAGGTGAAGTGAAAACTTTTACCTGACTTTTTCTGCAGACCAGAATAATTAACCTGGCCTCACAGTTTCCAACCAAAATGGCTCTTCTGATCACTGACCCTAGAAGAACCTCCATGACCTGCGGCTTCCGGGCTGCTTTGATTTTTGACCCAGCAAATATCTTTAAAGAAGAAAAAAAAAAGATAGAATCCCAGTGCTTGATAGGTCTAGCCCTGCTAGAGAATGAGTTTGAAACCAACCTGAGCCACCGAAGCAAGCCTTGAAGAGAGAGGAAGGAATGATACATAGCTATGAATCTGCTATCATAAAAATAATGGATGCAACTCTAAGAAAGGGACTTTAAAGGTGGTTAGAGAAAGAAGAAAAAAGCCCAAGTTCTAACTAAAATCTCCACAATAAAAAGTAAAACACAATTCAAAACCACAATAAAATACATAAACAATATAAGTAAGATCTAGGGTCATAACTTGCTGGAAGAGCATTTAATGCTGAAGGTCTTGTGTTCAAGCCACAACACCAACCAACCAAAAAGCAATCCTAGATGCTGCCCAGTGGGGTTGTGCCATAAGCTTGCTTTCCAAAGAGGAGATTGATAGCATTTCTGAATGGATGAGATGAAGGCTGCTAGAAATGCATAGCGGTTCAAAAGGAAGACAGTTCCTCAGAGCTTGCCACCCTCACATTCTGAGCAACCACCATGGCTTTCCCCAACCTTGGAGAATTCCAGTGTGCACATGGGCTGCAGAATCATAACCAGGACTCCAGCTTTTATCTCAAACCAGCATCTCCTAAAGGAGGTGTGTGTGTGTGTGTGTGTGTGTGTGTGAGAGAGAGAGAGAGAGAGAGAGAGAGAGAGAGAGAGAGAGAGATAACATGCATGCCTATATACACAGATTTGGGTACCTTTGCCCTTATGGAGGTTAGAGGAGGAGGTCACATATCCTGTTCCATTGCTCCCCATATTACTCATTTGAGGCAGAGTCTCTCACTGAACCTAGATTTTGGCTGGCAGTCAGCAAGCCCCAGTGATTCTGCCATCTCTATCAATGCACAATGATATACACAGGCATAAGCATGCTTGGTTTTCACATAGGTCTTGGGATCCAAACTCATGCCATCATGTTCTTATCTACTGAGCCTTTTCTCTAGTCCCAGCCTCCCGTGTTTTTATCCTTTTAGAAATCATTCTCACTAAACACTCACCATTATTTCTTAGGCCATCTCAGGCATCCAAACGCCAAACCGGGACCCCATTTCAAAACTTTTCCTTTTCTTTTTCTGTATCTGAGATGTGGTACTTCCTGGTTCAATGACACCGAGATGGTCAGTGTTCACCTGACCAGAGCCACCACAACTTCAGGGAGAGTTCAGAACTCAGATGTTGCTCTCACACATGCCCTTGGGTTTTTCTGGTCCTGGGCTGGGGTATGTGAGCTATGCCATCTCCCAAGAGAGGCCTTCTGAGCTGATTGACTTCAAATTAGAGCTCAGATGGCAAAAGAAGAGGGAATAATGGGTTGAGAGATTGCCCCCATTTGCCTCTTTAAATTTTCATGTGGAGGACAATTTGTTAACAGAGAAGGGGGGGGGTTGTGAGGCAGCAGAGGTATCAATAATTCAGCAGAGACCATCAAACTGCAAATAGCCCCTCAGTGGCCAGCTGAGCTGTTTTCTACTGCAGCAGCTACTTACTGCACAGGCTCTCAGAGAGAGGGTCGGGCTTCCCTTGCCCAGCCCACCTCAGTTCTGCCTCTCCTTTCCCAGTTCGTAGCAGAACCGGAAACAGAGACCACAGAGGCTCATGCTTCACAGTGCCAAGCTAGGACACCAGTGTTCCCCAACGAAGGTCCTGGATGCTGGCATTCCTCCCAGTAAAATCACCAATGTAGACACTAGCACTTCCTGTCAGATGTTCAGGATTTAATAAATGATTCTCCCCTCCCCAGACATCCTTCACCCCCAGAACAAAGGTTGCTTCACCCCATTTGGTTCATTTGGGTTCTTCTGGCCTTGCTGGACTGTGTTGTCCTTCTTCCAGGAACACAGGGGCTTAATCGTACCAGCAACCTTGGCCTTGCTAAACCCAGTTCCTCTGAATCCTCAAGAGCAAGAGAGTGGACTGTGATTTCTGTGTCTGTGTTTGCATCATCTGACCTCAGCAAAAGTCCTGTCAAGTCACTCTAGCCAGTGTCCCCCATTTTTCTTTGAGTCCTGTGGCCCTTCCTCACATAGTGAGGACTTGGGTGAGCAATGGATTCTACTCAATGTATCCAGTAGCAGCCAATGTTTGGCCTGACAGACAGACGATATGGAAGGTGCCATTTAATCATTTAATGGTGGATTTTGTTGGTTTAATTGAGTGATGCTTGTGTGAAGCTAAGAAAATACTGTGATGTGAGAGTTTCACTTCAGACAAAGTACCTATCTTCTCTGTAAAGAGCCCACACGCTCTCTCAGGAGCAGGAAATATGCTGTGATGAGGGCAGAACAGAGGAAGAGCTTGCTGGTCAGAACATGGTAAAAATCCTACTTAATCCATAGTTCAAGGATCTTTATGTAAGTACTATAACCCTCCTGAACCCTCAGGGCTTCAGTAAAGCGCTGTTCCTATAACCCTGAGGGACAAAGCGACACTGTATAGAACAAAGGTACAATACGGAGTTTTCATTTCCTCCAGACACACCTTTACTGGTTCCTTGGTGATAGAGGTGAACTCTGTGCCACAGTTTCATGATTTTCAAGAGCTTTGGGATGACTGGGAACCAACTGCAGATGGAGAAGGAAGTTAAGATAAGTCTTCTTTTTTCCATACTCATCTGTGATAACCTGTATAAGCTGGACATGAGGAAATAGAAAGTGGGCTGGCTGGCTAATGTTTGGGTTATACATTCAGTCAAATGTTTCTCAGCCTCTAATGGGGTGGTCCTAATAAAAGTATTGTAAGTTGAAAATAGTCCTAAGTAAAAAAATTTATGTAATGCCTGCTGTTATAGTACAACACACTGCAGAGCATCATCAGGTTTGTATTGTGATTGTGTGGCTGACTGCTATTGCCCAGCCTCAGGCCATGTTCCTGTGCATGTCCTTTGCTTGGAAAATGACCCAAATGCAAAACCTTGACATGGTTTGTGGGGGATGAATATAATTGTTGCATGAATTCTATTTGGTATTATAATAAAAACTCAGAGCCAGATATTTGGGAAATGCTGGAGTATCAGAAAGACAAGGAATAAATCATAGCTACTTCTCACCCAGCCAGCTCTTCAGCCCTCTCTCCACAAAATTAATCTCAACTTTATATCAATATACACAATTTGTATGCAATATACAAAAAAACACAATCCAATGTAGACTATTTAAAAGTAGTGCTTGCTTTTGAAAAATATTTAATAAATAATCTCCCCTTATATCCTATCATGTCTGCATTCCCCTTTTTCCTTCAGTGTAGATTCAATAATCTACCCCTTTACCCTATCATATCTATACTCCCATTTTTTCTTTTTTTAAAACAAGAACCCTGAATCTAATCTCCCTTGTCCAGCTTTTCTTCCTAACCATAACCAATAACAATTTGTAAGCAGTTATCCTAAATATTGACAATTATCCATAACCCACTGAATAACCCAAACCCACCCCACCTCATACTCTATGGGGGCAGGATAATTATTTAAAATACAACACATAATCCCACTACACAGAGGCAGTCTGATCTCTGTGAGTTCAAGGCCAACCTTGTCCATAAAGTGAGTTCCAGGACATCTAGAACTGTTACATAGAGATACCCAGTCTCAAAACAAACAGAGACAAAATTCCAAATTCAATTGGTATTGCTCATATGTTTACTGGAGCATGGCCAAACTCGCAGTGGGCCAACCCTTAAAGAAAGCTGAGTCCAACTCCACCCTCACCTCCCTCAACTGTGAAGAGCTACATTTTGCATTCCTGTTACAATTTTTAAGAGTTTTCTTTAAGGGCTTCCTGTCTAGACTATTTCTTCTGGGGGCAGAAGGAGAGGTTGTCACAGAAACCTTCTATGTCTCTCATTCTCAACAGTGAGTCTGCGGTCTTCGATACCACTGCATAAGAAGAAACTTCCTTGTTCTTTGAAGTAAGTGGCAGCACAGGCTTCCTTCCACATGGCTTCTGGCTAGATGTCTAATTTTTCTTTTTAATTTAATTTGTATGTATGTGAGTGTTTGATATACATGTGTGTCTGTGTTCCACTTGAATGTCTGGTGCTCTTAGAAGCCAGAAGAGGCTATCAGATCCCCCGTGACTGGAGTTACTGATGGTTATGAGCTGCTTCGTGGATGCTAGGAATCGAACTCAGGCCCTCTGGAAGAATAACCAGTGCTCTTAACCATTGAACTATCATCTCTCCAGGGTTTTGATTCTGTTGGCTCAGACTAGAACCATACCAACAGCTCTCAGGGGTTCTAGGTTGCCCATTTATTTGACAATTCTTGGGCTTTGACAACCTCCGTGTTTGTATAAGTCATTTCCTTACAATTAATCTCTCTCTCCCTCTCATCCATTTATTCATCTATTCATCTACCTACCTATATTTATCTATCGTTTATATATCTATTTGTCTATCTGTTTATATCTATCCATCATTACCTATCTATCTATCTATCTATCTATCTATCTATCTAATCATCTTCTCAACTCTGATTTTTAGGATGACCTGGGTAAGTCCTATTTATTGAAAAAATACAGTCACAGGAAACAAGAAGGTGAAGTTTTATGAACCAATATATAAAGGATCCTCATGAGAAGAGTTATGTGAAAAAAGAAAGTGTGTAACAAGATCTGGTTTGCATACCAATTAAAAGGGTCATTTGTAAATGCATGCATGACTCCAAAAACAAAGGTGTAGAAAATGAATGAAAGCTGTCTGCTAATTTCTTAGCAATGCTCATCCCTGGTGCCCATCAAAGAGGGACTGTAACAGGGGTGGAGCTAGAAGCTGTGGTGGAAATGCTCTCTGTATGATGTAAATAAAGTAACTGGTTTGGCCTATATGGAGCACAGTAGAAGTGGGTGGAGAATCAGAGGACAGACAGGTAGAAGGAGGGTGGAGTTAGTCAGTCGCCATCCGACCCCCGAAGAAGAGACATGTAAGAAATACAGGTGAGCCATGGGCTGGGACACATGGCAAACAGATTAATAGAAATGGGTTGATTGGCAGAGTCCCGGCGCTCTCTGGAGCAGGGGCAGGTGGACTCTGTCCCTGACCACGTCCACATACCCTGCTGAGGGAAACCCCGCCAGGACCTCGAACTGAGCGAACCAACTACGGGGGTCTCTGAAGGGCAGATTCAGACCCCTCCCAGAGGTCAGGAGGGGGCAAGAGGCCTCAGCGCCTATATCCCAGCCTGGGAGGGAGAGTTGAGTTCCCATTGCTTCCAGTTCACCTCCCGGGACCCAGTGCTGGCTGCAGAAGCCCAGCGCTCTCTGGAGCAGGAGCAGGTAAACTCTGCCCCTGACCACACCCACATCTCCTGCTGAGGGAAACCCCGCCACGACCTCGAACTGAGCGAACCAACAACTGTAGGGGTCTCTGAAAGACAAAATCAGACCCTGAACAGAAAGGTGACAGGAGGCATACAAACCCGAGTGCCACAGCTGACCAGGACTCATCTAATCATGAACCATTGAAGCCATGGGCAAACGCCAGTGCAAAAAATTACATAATACTACAAAGGACAACATGGTAACTCCAGAAGAGAGTGGCGATCCTACAAATACAAGGCCTAAACTGAGCAATGAAGAGGAAACAGAAGGAAGCAACACCAAAAATTCCTTTTTGATGTTCATCGAAGCTCTCAAAGAAGAT